>KZ302333.1:0-18556 GCA_002554575.1 Amanita thiersii Skay4041 | reverse complement strand
CCCCCCTCCTCCCCTCCTTTCTCCCCGCTTCCTTCTTTCCCTTGTGACTGGCGGCTATAGCAGTACAATCTCCCCCTAGGAGGGTGGTTTTTCCCAGAACCCACACCCGGGGAGACGGCCGGCGAGCATGTCACAATTCATGGGAAGACGATATGTTCCTTGTATGTGTGCACCCTCTTATTCCAACTGGAGTACTAGCTACTGTACTATACTGCTGTAATTTCACCCTCCTATGAAACTCACATCCCCCCCAGTAGTACGAAATCACTATACCACCAACAAAACCAACTTAGAACCCCTCTTTCTCCCTTTCCCCCTTCCCCCTGTTTACGCCACGGCACAGAACTACTTCCTTGTCTCCTCTCTTTCCCCGACGAAACACCAACCACCCCCCCCCCCAAAAAAAAAAAAAAGAAAAATAGAAAAATAAAAAATAATTCAATCCAAGAATAGGATCTCAAGAAGCGGCCCCGTTTTCTTTGACACCTATATCAATAAAACCGATCGTAAGAAGCGCTTCGAAGAACCCGTAGAATGGTGGGGGGGGGGGAAAGGGAAGGGAAAGGAAGGGGACGAATGGGATGGATGGGATGGATGGATGAATGGAGGAGAAATGTAATAGAACTAGAACAAAGAATCACCGTCGATAGAGAATACGCCGAGGTCGACACCAACGGTGTTTTCGTGACTAATAATGACACACACATATATATATATATATACATACATATATGTACATATACACGTGGGGTGTGGACGGGGGTGCAATTCTGGGGTGCTCTGATGCAGAGAGGTCACGCTGCAAGTCCCGTGTTTTTCATTATCACCTCTTTCTCGTGCGGTTATTCGCATGCCAAATCAACCTGGCGCGCCCCCCCCCCCCCCCCCCTCTCCTTCCGCCTAATCAAAACAAGCCCTCGGTGTCAATAACGACTAAATAACCCCAGCAAATGATGGGACACCCAAACACAAGTAAAAAATCCTTAATTAAACTACAATTAGGGATGTATATCTTATCTCATGGGCCATTGGCGTTGGTCCTTCTCTCGATGAACCCCTTGATATTCGCATGACCTTCTAAGCTGCCAAAGAAGCAGCGTTTTGTTGGATTTTCCCAAAGAACAACCCCTAGTTCCTTAGCGTATTTCAGGACATATTCATAGTCAGCCTGGGAGGCGAATGCTGTATACAGATATCCTACACATTGGCTGTTAGCAAATCTATAAATAGAAATGAGCATATGAACCTCCTTGCCTTCATTTGACTTTAAGCGATTCTTTTCCAGCTCCCACAGTCGTATTTGATCTTGAACCGTAACAGGTAGTAAGGGGTTCTAACGGTGGTGCATGTCAGAACACTCATACTGACAAGTCATGATGCTTGGCGCGAAATGGAAGCTCACGTTTTTCCTCATCTGTGGATGGGCGTGGGTGACTAGGTAGCTGATAATCTGTCAGGTTAAAAATGAGTGGTAGCCATATCAGGGTGTAGAAACAAAAGCACTAGGGACTAACCTGATCAGCTGAGATACCGTTCATGAGCGCCTTCTTGACACTGTCACGGGTGATAGATCCAACCACTAGGTTGGGAAACCTATACTTCAGGGATACAAAAAGATTAAGCACGGCCGTCTGTAAGGGGTTATCTTTTGCGGCGTGTGAGTGCAATCGTGAAAAAAAAGAAGGTGCTTAGTTACAAAGAAAAATTGCTTCATACCGGTGTAAGCATACAGCCGATAATTGGTTTCAAGAACGATAAAACCCTCTTGTCCACCGGAGCTAGACGTTGGCAGCGGTGGCGAAGAAGAGGTCAACGTGGTCGCCAAACGAGTGGGGCTGAACCGCCGCGATGAAGCCTGTCATTCACGGTCAGAAGCATGTAAAACAACCATGGATTGTACGTGTTACAGTCGTTTACCTTTCTTTGCCAAATGAGTCCGTAATCTCGGAGGTCCTCAAGCATAGCCTTTTGAGTCTCACTAAGGTTTTCAATTGCGTATTCCTATATCAAAAAATAAATTAAATGGCATATGAGTATGGGGCTTGACGTGTGGCGAGAGAAGTTCATCTAGAATATAGCGCACCCTACCAAGCTCCATGGTCGACAGCATAAAGAGAAAGCCAAGCACTTCGACCAGATCCATTTGCCTTTCCTGTTATCGGATTATTACCTTAGTGGTGACTATAATTCACAGAAACGAGAGAATCACGGGGGAAAATTATACCTCGGCCATGTGGAGATATTGGAGCAGCAAATCCCATAGCTGCGCATGAGGTGAGTGCAGCAGAAATTGAAAACCCGCTGACGTGATTTGAAGAGCTGCAACGCTTTTTTTGGTAGGGAGAAAAGAAGTGATAACCATCGTTGACTCGCTCAGTCATGACTCATGTAAAAGTGCGTAAACTTACTTGAAGTTTGCCATCAGGCCACTGCGTTGTAGGAGGTACAAAACGCCGTGAGAGGGCTTCGCGGGCTGTTGGCCTCCAGTGCCAGAGGATACCATGTAATGCAATATTGTCTGCAAAGATATTGTGTTGTATAATGCATCAACTCGAAAGAAGAAAAAAAAAAACGCATGGGGTTTCGCGTAACTGACCTCCCATCGTTCAAGAGCATAGTTATCTAGCCCTTCGATATCAAGAGGCGGTCGTTTGACATCTTTTTCAGCAGGAACGCCAAAACTGCCGCTCGTGCCGCTGGATTACGCAGAGAAAGGGTCAATAGATGGGTAAGCCTACATACGAGACAGGCGCGCTTTACCCTCCTGTCAAGGCTTGTCTGAAACTTGATTTGAAAGTTGTATTCAGTGCTAATCTCACGCCAGAGGTGGGTAGGATGTGTAATCTCGACAAGGTAGTCAGGGCATCGTCGTAAGCCCTATTAGAAGGTATATAAACACGCGATTGTTCAAACTATTAAAAAAGAGTGAAGAAGTGATGTACTTTTTGTTTTCACGAATGACCCAAGCAGCCATAGTAGACGTGTTAATCGCAGACTCGAGCCACAGTAAATTCATGATCAGCTGCTTCTCCAGAGATTCGAGTAACCTGGAGAATCACAAGGTCAGATAAATTTGTTTAAACAGACACGTTGGCTCAGATGGATCTCAACCGAAATATGGAGAGACATGTCGATGGTCGTTGATAAAGACGCGTAAGTGTATTTTGTGGTTGCGATTGGAGGAAGGGAAGGAGTGTGTGGGTGGGACTTGCGTGCTGGGTGTTGTCAGAGTTGGAGTAGTGTTGAGAGGGCATCACGATATGTCATCTGACTCAAGCTTAGGGTTAAGGTCTGTTCGTATTATTAATAATAAATACCACGTGGCCACACGCGTCATTCTCTATATCTGGAAATGTCACCAAAACACTGACGCAGGGCTCTTTCAATCTCAAACTAAACTCAATGTCTACTTTATCCGTGCACTATGCAGCACAGAACAGTACATTTATGCCGCTCATTAAACACGTTGAGGCTGATATGAACAACCAGATCAACCCGGACTCCTTCGTACGTTGGTAAACGAGGATCCGAAGCGTGTCAATGCGGTCGATGAGGTATTTCATTCGTAGTAAACCTACGGACATCAATGACTTGACGGGGAGCACAGGACGGACGAACTCCGCTCCACTGGGCAGCATCATCTGGTTCAATAGAAATGATGCGTCTCCTCATCGATCAAAACGCCGAAGTGGACAAACCAGACAACAGTCGATGGACCCCGCTACACATTGCAGGTGCGAGAGAATTTCCAGTTACTTCGTTTTCTCTAGTTCTAGCTTCTGTGATCGGGCTTATCGATTATTTATGGGGGACCCTTTAGCAAGCGCTGGACGCGAAGATGTCGTACGGGAACTTATTGGGGCTGGTGCAGATATCAATAGGTTTGTTCCCAAGAACCCAAAAGAAGAATAGTATACCTACTTCCTCCGGTTTGACAGGAAGAACGACAAAGGTCTAACCCCATTGTAAAGCTCGCTTTACTCCTCGGCACTCCAGAAAATTTGCCACTGACAAACTTCCCCGTCAAGGCACTACGCAGCGTCCAAATCACATATTGACGTGCGTTCTTTTTTACATATTGATTTATCAACTTCCTGCATTTTCTGATGGGTCTGGTATCAACCTAGATTGGGAAGCTACTAATAGCGAGGGGCGCAGATGTACGTTAAATGCCTCACTCCTCCATACATACATACACACATACACATACACTCCCGTTTCTTCCCCCTTCCTCACCGACTCAACCTTGGTTCACCCAAACACCTCGGAGTTTTCTCACACACTGGGCTTTTGCTTTGCTTTTTTAGATTAACGCCAGAGATGGAGCCAATCAACATCCATTGTAAAGTTCATTCATTTGCTTCTCATTTCCTCTAATAATAACACCGTTGGGGTGGGTGGGGGTGTGCTTCCTAGACATCGTGCGGCGTCGACCGGGTCTGTCGGATTCATTCGTCTACTCCTGGATTCATCCACCCCATCATACAAGCTACGCCTTAATACAGGAGACCGTGTCGGTTCGTATTGGTCTCCCCATCAATCAAGAATCCTCTACTTTCCCTTTTTTTTTCTCTGATCATTTTCTGATGATGACTGTGACTCCCTCACCCCCCCTCACTCACATGTATCCAAATGAACAGGCAATACGCCACTGCATCTAGCTATGGAGTCGGGTCACGCCGAGGCGGCGGTGGTCCTCATCAACGCAGGTGCTGATCGCTCCCGAGTACGTATTCCGGCTAGCACGGATCGCCACACACATACTCTCCCCCCTTCCCCTTGCTGCCTTTAATTTTTTTTTTTTACTCATCCATTTAATTTTTTTCCCCCTTGGGTAGGCTAATCTAGATGGCGAGACTCCGGAGGAGATAGAAGGTGTGGGCGGAGTGGAGCAAAAGCGTGTCCGCCACCATGTTGTAGATGAGTGTGGCGTTGCGAAATAGGTGTGATGACGGTTGTTTCAAGTTGGCGGTGTAAGTTACAACAGTATTATTTGTATGTGCGGAAATGTATTTTGATTTTGGGATAATGTGTGTAGAAGTCAAGTGAGTGTACGTAGGCTATAGGTGAGGGTAATACCTCATACATCGTTTCATTTCTTGTCATCGTCGTATTGGTTCCATTAACGTTAACGATCTATGAAGCTATTTATTCTTTGAAGGCTGAGGTTGCGGGACGTCTCCCCTGCTGCTGGCGTACAGTATATCAACTCCCTATATCTCTCACCAAATATATATATGAGACACAAGAATTGTGAGTGTGAACTCCTCCTACAAGTATCGTGGCATTTGGCCCAACTTTGTGCAGCGAGTTCGTGTGATTGCTGCTGTAAACCCGACTAGATTATCTGGCTTGGTCTTTCGCAAGGTTGCCTTGGACCTTTCAGCTGTCCTACGGACAGATCACCCGAATACCAATGTTAGCCCAAGGGTCCACATATCAACCTACTCGTCGTCTGTTATCAACTTGCCGTTTTGGATTGTAGTGAAATTGTGCAACGACCAGTGTCCTTTTCTTCAGACCTGCACCAGACAGATACTTGCTCCTCGATACAAAGAAGACTCAAGTGGCAGCGACCTGGGGCAAGCTTTCCTGCTGCGAGGTTTATACTGGCTGACTCGGACACGGATAAAGAATTAAAAAGAAAGCCTTAATAAAATTAAAATTAAAACTTGCTCTTGGGGATCAGAGGCTAGAGGAACGAAAAAAAGATGTGAGTGAGAGGCCTTGTATTGTACAGGCACTGAATGTTGTTGTTTGCATGTGCCAGTGAACACCTTCGTCATGATCTTTTAAAAAAGAAGTCATCAACACTCCGCCTCTCAAATTCCGCAAAAGTCGCCCGCTAGTGGGATTATGGTCACTTTCTGGACACTACTTGGCGCGATCTATGAGGGGTTGAGTCATGGTAAATGTTCGAGAACGTTCGGGTGACACATAATTAAGAAGAAGAGGTAAGAATGGGGAATGGTACCCAGTCTGAGACTTCCGCCGTTGTTTTCTTCTTCCATTGTGTGAGTGTACGGAGACAGGTATAAAAGGACAAACGAGTTCCAGTTTTTGAGCCCTACAGTAGAATGCGGAGATTTCCTTGAGATGGAAGAAAGAAGTGTGACCTTGGTGCATAAAAATTGCCTGTACATAAAATGCCGCAACATCAGGTAGGGAAATCGGGCAGACAAAAGTGTAAAATCTAATAGAAACTTTTTAAGTCCATGGTGAGAAAACAGAGCTAAGATGGAAGGATTCTATCTTATCCTGGTAAAATGCAATTCAATTGTTGGAAGGCGATGGATTGTATTAGTGCCGTACTTTTGACGCTGAATATGTCAGAGTAAACGCCGGGCCGGATTACGACCCAGTTTGTTTGTCCGTATTGTAGTACCATTATAGGCACTACACTGCTTGTGCCTCCCGGCTCCAAATTTCAATGACAAGCGTCAGGCCTAGGGAAACTCCTCGTTTCACCCAGCACTCTAAAGCTCGACAAGAGAGTAACAAAATCTTAACGACCATAGACCTCTACCGTGCCACAACTGATAATCCTATCACAGTAATATATAGTACCCAATCAGGATCACTGGGCAATTCAAAACGCGGTTTCACATCAACGATTGCTATGCATGAACCCGTTTGACGCTTACAGCGGCCGAACAGCCATCGTAGTGTCAGAGGACGTGTTACATCTCCATCAAAACTCCCTGTATCGGCATCGCATCAACTAGGAGTATAAATTCCACTCTCTTACCGCTGCCCACGGCTTTCCCCCCCTCAAGCTAGTCTTCACTCGTACTCCTCCCCCCCCCCCTCCTCACAAGCTAGGTTCTTGTGTGTGTGTGTGTGTGCCCGCTCCTCAAACAAAGCCAGTCTTTCTCAAAGTCATTGATTGACTTTCTTTTCGCACTATACACTTTTATCCTATCTTCCTGGTGAAGAAAACCCTCTATCCGCACCCCCCTCCCCCCTTTATCCTCTATTCTCCCAAGTCACATTTACGGTTCTTTCACCCCAATCTACAAACGACAATGCGTTTCTCACTCACCACGTTCTTCGTCTTCGCTGTCTCCGCTGCATCCTACACCAGCGCCGCCGTTGTCCCACGCTCCAACACCGTCTACGGTAGAGGTGAAGTCAGGTACTACGCCGAACGCGAGTACCCACGTTCACTCCTCCTCGGGGAGACACACATCCGCACCCCGCGCGAGGTGACTCCACCCAAATCACACATTTGGAACCCAAAGAGGCGCCACGCGAGGGATTTCAGCCCGCTCTCGGAGTAAAAAAAGAAGGTGGTTTTGTGTTTTTTTATTTATTATTGTTTTTGGAGATTCTTTGTTTTGCTAGGACCGTTCGCATTATGAGGTGAGAGTTGCTTTCGAATATAAAACCCATGTTCTCCTGGTTTAGAATAGCGTTTACTGATTTCGTTTTTTTTTTTTTTTTTTTATAGGTAGCTCCGTTCACTCGGCAGTCCTACCTCCCCCTTCCAACTTGGTGACTGTGGTGTTTTCTTTTTCCATTCCCTTTGATCGATCGTCTTACGGGGAGGGATTTATGTCTTTTGATTGAATAAATACGTTGCTGTAAAGGGGGAATTATATATAGTGTCTAGACTGGCTGGTTACATTATCATTCGTGATTTGCTTTTTAACTTTCTTTTTTTTCTTGGAAACAAGCGAGATTATTTCCTTGTTCTTCTTATAAGTTGGGGTGCGAAGTAGAGTAAGCTATTACGCGCAATGATGGATCACCTACTGGTATGTGTGTATATGTGGCATCGGATGGCATGGATGAACCCATCCAGAGTCCACGTGTGCATGTGTTCCCCAAGGTGTACTTGGGGGCTTGCAGAACACGGTACGTACCGAAAAACTCGAAAAAAAAAATCAAAGAGAACAAACAACATTCTTAACAAACTCTAACCGCTATCCTTTTCATTTTTTTTTGTGCCTGTCCCTCGAGCCTCGCTTTCTTTCATCCTATATATATAGCTGGTACCACCCAAATAAAAATCATTGGAACTCAATAACATCAAAAAAAAAAAACAACTTCTATCCCTCCAAATCCAAATCAGATATTTGTTTTCAAGTTGATGTAGTTACTGTTCCTTTTTTTTTTTTTTTTTTCACTCTTCCCCCCCCCAATTCAATCAACTTCAATTCCAAATCAAAAAAAAAAAAATTACCACAATACCCAAAAACAAAAAAATCCTACTCTAGACCAAAAAAAAAAAAAAAAATTCCTCAAGTTCACTAAACTAAATTAAAATTAAAAAAAAAATATTTGTAATAATCGTAAACAAAGCGCGCGCGTGTGTGCGTTGGTGTGTCTCGTCGTAGTCGGGGATTCGTAAAAAAAAAATAAATAAATAAAACTAGAATAAATAAGGCTGGAGCCATGAGATTGTTTGTTATTTGTGAGGGAGGCTCGGAGGAGGATAGGTGTGAAATTGGAAATAAAGTAGGGAATAGGGATAGGGATGTGTGCTGCCTGTTTGTGGGTTTATCGTTTGGAGGCGCAAAAGGGAAAATATGAAACACAATTGAAGAAGCCGTTGTCGCGATACAGTATAAGTTGTGGTGGTGGTGATGGTTAAATTAGGTGTGTGTCAGTGGTAAGGTAATGTGTGCTGAGGGAAATTTAAATCATGGAAGAGACCTATGCGAGTCAAAAAAAGTGTTAGTTGCATGCAAACTGAAGATGGAAAAAATGAATACACACATTATGAGAATCTACAATACACAAGAAGAGGAAAAGCGTTTAGGTTAGGTTATGTTAGGGTTCGTCTTTGTCGATAAAAAAAAAAAAAAGCGAGGAATCAAAAAAATCATTTGTCATCCATTAGGGCGTTATTCAATTCAAACAATCGGTCCTCTTGGGCAACAGCTCAACTGTACGATGTTTCTTGATCTGATGTCCAACTTTGCCAAAGTATCGTTCTGAATCAAACGACCAATGCAAAGAACCTAACCCATGCCACACACACATCAGCATTCCCCTCCCCACTTTCCAAAACACACGGCGCAACACTCACCAACAATCCAATTCTGCAACCCATCCACATACATCTCCACATCCCGATCCACATCGGGTCCCCACGAAGGCAACTGCTGCCTATCCATTTCGAACCGCTCAATACTCGCACGACAACACTCCCCTACGAAATCGACCGCTTCTTGTAGATTGTACCCCTTTTGTTGCATCACTACGGCAATCATGTTGTGCGTGTCGTTTCGCGATTGTTCAACGTTGTACGAGAAAATGTCCTGTAAATGCGCATAGACACCTTCAGCTTCCAAAAGCTATGATAGAAAGAGAGAGGGGGGAAGGGGAGAGACAACTCACGTTAGACCACGTCACCAAATCGTTCGTTGCCTCTTCCAAAGACCTGATAAGAGGATGGTCGACTACCTCGTCGGGCAGGTCGAACCCGCCCGCGTACTCGATCAGTTGGAAGCAAGGCTTGCATCCACTGGTATCCCTTCGCACAGTGATGTACGATTCAAGATCGGGTGTCACACCGCTTGCGCGGTCGTATGCCTGTTGTGCAACAGCGCAGAAGAAGAGCTCCATGCTGTAGATAAACCGGTCGCGACAGCCAGGACCAGCAGTTTGGACAAGTCTGCCAAAGAATCTAGTCCCCACACGCAAGGGTAAGTGACTTTAAAAAAGGAAAGAGAGAAAAACGCACGACTTGGTCATCACACCCGCCCTCTTATCCGTCTCATACCCAACCGGATCCCTCATCGCATCAACACAACACCTCTCCATACCAACCGTGCCCTCCACATCAAACTCATCAAGCCAATCGTCCAGATTGAACAAGTAATTCATAAAATCATCGCAGACGCGGAGATGTTGCGGGTCGGCGTCTGGGTAGCATGCGGCGGTGAGTTCGCCGGCTTTGAGGCCCATAAAGGCGGCGCGCTTTTTGGGAGTGTGGTTGGCTGCTGCGAGGAGCCATTCCTCTGAAGCGCGGGCGATGGGGGAGCAGGAGGGGTTGACCCGGAGGGGAAAGGTGCAGTGGGAGACGAGGTCGGGGAGGGTGAAGGAAGTTGGGGAAGACATGGTAGTAGGAGCGTCAAGGAAAGCAAATTAAACAAAGGGTGTGTGTAGGGTGTGTAGAAGAAGAGAGAAGGGGAATTATTAGAGAATTAGAGAATAAGAAAGAGGCGGAAGAGGAAAAAAGACGGCGAAAATTAGGAATGGGAAAAAGGATAAAAGCTTGAAAGACGAGAGAACCTGAGGGGAGAGAGAATCCTCATGGCGAGAGAGAGACGTGTTATATAGCCGTTGGTGTTCCCCTTCGTTCTCTCGTTCCAAGAATAAATAATAATAATAATAATAATGGCACAGGGCAGAACTTGGGTTTCAAGGATTTGGGGAGGGGTGGAGAGATCAATGACTTTCATTGGTTTTTTTTTTTTTTAGGTGTGTTCCGTTGATCGTGTCGTTAGAAATCGCCGCGAGATGTGTCAATAGATTGGGGGGGGGGGGGGAAGGGAGCCTGCGACAGATGACCAACAAAGCTAAGGCACCCTCGCTCTTCTTCTGTTTGCGTCAAACTTCCGAGGGATCTGGGTTTTAAGCGATAGATAGCAACAAAAGTAAAAAAAGATATCTTCCAGGGGGAAGTTCCACTTCATGCTCCATGCTATATGTTTCTCTTGGTTGCTAGGCTGGAGAGCTGGAATGATATGGTGTCGTATGGGTGCGCTGGTATGGCTGTTCTCTCTACAATAGTCCTGTGTGTGCTACTATGTGCATATCAGTATCAGGTGGGTATCTCCGCGAGATGATAGGAGGTATCGCCGGGTGTTACGTATTGTATTAGACTGGAGGAAGAGTAAACTTACGTTTTTTTTTTTTTTTTTCCTTTTTTTTGGGTGGAGGGCGCACACCTCGTGCGGCGACTCGGCGTCTCTGAGCGTTCAGGGAATGTAATACGGTAAGGGTCTATTGGGATCGACGGGACAATGTGAAGAAGTCAAAAAGAAAAGAAATAAAGCGAACCTGAACATGGTGACTACCGTATACCCAATTCCGAGTCGGTAATGCCGACAATTCGAGCTTCTAGAGCATTTTTTTTTTTTTCTTTTCTTCCTCCAACTAGCGGTCAACGGTCAGCGCGCACGGCTGTTAGGATGGTCCTGGCCGACTTGTGTGACGGGCATAGGCGTTGGGGCGGTTGCTTCTGCACTGCCCCCTCCCCCCCCCCTTCCCTTGGGTCATGGTTCGTCCTAAAGATGCGGGGTTTAGTGTATTAACCGGGGTTCGTCATTCTTCTTGCCAGTTTCAACTTGACATTGTCGATGACGGTGACAAGGAGTAGTACAGTATGTCAGTGCAAAAAATTGCGCGTATTACGCTGTGCATGACACTACACTCCGTGGATATCTCAGGCTCGTCACAGCATGCAACACTTTCCAACCCTGTAGATCACACTGGCAGGTTCACGACCCTCGACAGCGAGCTCGAGTCATGCTGACTCGAACAGCAACACAAACTCCAACTTGAACAGCGGCCCGTTTGTTTCTCTTGTCTTCGCTCACTCACCGTCCCCCCCCCCTTGTGATGCCCTCTTCCTCGTTCCTCAGGCTTCAGTTGCTCTCACGCTCCCACGAGAACAACAAAACTGTCATACATAGACTAGTCGATGCCGGAAGCACTAAGAACCTCACCTTCCTTTCCCTTCCTCATGACGATTTCCTAACACGCATCCTTACATCCCATTCTCACCACCCATCCACCTACCCACCTAACCGGCTAGCTACGGCCCACAACCTAAACCCAATGGAAAAAGAGCCCCATCCCCTTCCCATCCCATCCGTTCCTCCTCCTCTCCCCCCCTCCTCCCACACCCCTCGCCAGTAAACTACACACGTACACTCAAAAAAATGCTCCTGATTACATTCATAGTCCTACTCGCGGGGTACGCCCTCGCCAATCTCAACCTCAATAACATCCGCATAGATAAAGGAGGTGTAACAGGGGGAAAAGACATCATCGATACAGGGTATGCTAAATACCTCGGGAACCGTAGCTTCCCAAACACAGTTGCCTACCTCGGTGTACCGTACGCTGAGCCCCCAATTGGGGAAAGACGGTTTAGGGCCCCGCTCCCGCTTGATACTGCGCGTATCACTAGGTCTGCGCATGGTGCTGTTATCGATGCGACCAAGAATCCGGAGTTTTGTATACAAGGGTCGATTGGAGGTATGGTTGTGATATAAGGGGATTATCAAACTTGCTAATCCATTTGTTTGTTGGAGAGTAGCTGGAGATGCAGGTGGTGCAGGCAGTGAAGACTGTCTCAAAGTGAACATCTACACACCAGTTGGTGCTAAACGAGGAAGCAACCGTGCGTTTATCATCATCATCAATCTCACATCCACAACTAACACGCCACTCCTAGTCCCAGTACTAGTCTACATTCACGGCGGAGGTAAGCTACAGGCGCCAACCCGCTCTGTTGCAACCCCTCTCACCAACACTCACTACAGGCTTCATCTTTGGCAACCCCGCAAACTGGCCATTCGACCACTGGATCCACCAAAGTCCCAACGTCGTCATCGTCTCCGTCTACTACCGCCTCGACTCCTTCGGGTTCCTCTCCTCCCCTGAATTCAATACCCAAGACCCGCGTCTAGGAGACCTCAACGCCGGGTTCCTCGACCAAATCGAAGCCCTGCGTTGGGTAAAACGGTTCATCCCTGCCTTTGGCGGGGATCCAAACAAGGTAACAATTAACGGGGAGAGTGCGGGTGGGGCTTCGGTTGAGTTTTTGTTGGTTGCGAATTTGGGAGGGGAGAAGTTGTTTGAAGGGGCGATTGCGCAGAGTGTGTATAGGACTCCGTTGCCTTTGCCTGAACAGCAGCAGGTGGGGGGGTGTTGTGGCTTGGTTTTTGTTGGGATTTTAACGTTGTATTTTTTTTTTTTTTTTTTTGAAGCCGCTGTTTGAGTTTTATGCGAGTCAGGCGGGGTGTGGTGCGAGTGGTGGTGGTGATGTTGGGGAAACGATGGCTTGTTTGCGGATGGCTAGTGTTAGTGCGTTGGCTAGAGCCCAGGATGCGGCTGGTACGGCTGCGTTGTAAGTATTAGCTGTTGTTGGTTTATCATTTTACTGAAAATTGGGTGGGCTGGCCAGCAACGGCTCGTATCGGATCTTTAGACCCGTGTTGGATGGGAAACTGTTTACCAATTTCCCTACTGGGTCTATTCTTGATGGAAAGTTTGCGGATGTACCACTGATTGTTGGGTGAGTTGTGGTAGTGTGTGCTGTAGTTTGAAGAGGGGTTAATGAGATTCAATTTTGTTGTAGGGCGACGACGAACGAGACGTTATCTGGCGGGACTGATATAGGGACTGCATTGAAGCGGTCGTTCCCTGGTTTAAGTGATGGGGATGTGAATGATATTCTTGATGCTTATCCATCTTTGGCGTACCCTTCTGAAGATTTGAGGTTCCAAGAGGTGACTGGTGATTCGGCGTTGAGATGTGCAGTGAGTTTTTTTTTTTTTTTTTTTTGAGTTGTTATTTTAAATGTTGTTGACATTCTTTGTGTGGCAACAAAGCGCACGATTATGGCAAGTGAGTTTTCGAAACGGACGAATGCGTGGACGTATAGGTATAATCAACGGAATCCTACGATTCCGGTACCTGCTGTGACCCATGCTGCTGAGAATTGGATGATGTTCCTTGGTACCAACACCGGGTAGGTGTTCAAAAAAGTCCCCACACGTGTGCTGCGTTCTTTTTTATCGAGTAATCAATATCCATTGCCTTTTCCAGGTTCAACGGCTCGACGACGTTCACGACCATGACAGCCGAAGAAACCGCATTCGCAGAAGAGTTGATCGCGTATTGGTTGTCCTTTGTTCGTGCTGGGAACCCAAACACGTTTAAGCTTGCGCGATCGCCTGTGTGGCCAAAGTATACGGTGAATGGGACAGGGGAGGGAAGGGCGAGGATGGTGTTGCAACAGGATCCTGGGAATAGGACGGAGGTGAGTGGGAGTTTTGTAGAGGAGGATCCTGGGGTGGGTGTGGAGAGGTGTGGAGTTGTGGCGGGGAAGTTTAGGGATGAGCAGAATTGAGGGGGGGACTGGCGGGGTTGTTCATACGAGAGGTAATTGGTCAGGAAGGGTGATTTGGATGGAAAAACTTGGGATGTATAACTTGTTACTAGCAAAACGGTGTACAGTAATAACTGGGTGAGTGTGGATCACGTGATTTCCGTAGAACCATCAAAGAAACCAAACAAAAAAATGACCAAATAAACGAAAACTTGACCTCGTCACACTCACAGGCTTTGCCCTTCCCCTCACACACACACACGCACACGACTCCACTCATCGTTCCTCCCTCCCCTCCTAGAAAAAAAAAAAAAAAAACACAAGACGATGGCCGCTATGGTAGAGCGTCCAATGTCGGTGTCTATGCGGAGTAGTATGGAGTCTGTCGTGGGCGGTAATAATGGTGGTGCGACAACAACGGGCGCGGCTTCATCCTCACCTAGATTGAGAAGACGCGAGAGTGTTGAAGTTATCGATGTTGATTCTTTCGTTGACGATGACGATCTACCAGGTCCTCACCCACCTCATCACCCATCCCCTGCACTCCGTCCTCCTGCTCCTGCTCCTGCTGTTGCTGTTGCTACGACATCTTCTTCAAACCCGAGGCCGCTTCAAAGGCGACGACAGATGGTGCCCGTCCCTCCTGAAACAGAAACGATCACCTTGCTCGATAGCGATGAGGAACCTGAATCCGGGGTCAGCTCGGGTCCTGCCGCTAGTGATGGCAGTGGCGGAGGCGGAGGCGCCTTTCGACGAGCGCGTGAGTCCCTCTTTCATTTCCCCTCCCTCTCCTTTTTTTTTTTTGCTTTTTTTTTCTTTCTTTCATTTCTTTCTTTCATCTTTGCATCTGGAATATATATATGCATAACATATGAGGATAAACACCACGACTAACATGATTTTTTTTTTTTTTTTAGCACCTAGGATCCGCTTAATGTCCCCACCTCCACCAAGGCCATCGTCACACCGACGTACGCCAGTACCACCAGTGCCACCCATCCCGCGGAGATACTCTGGTCACACGTCACTTCCCATGCGCCGCTGGCCACCTGCCCACCCTAATTCTAATCATCATCACCATTCACATTCCCATCCACACCACCCACCCGTGCGGCCCATCGCGCAGCCATTTGACTTTGAGGCAAGGGTGGGGGGTACACCAGAGGCTGGTCCCTCCAACAGCAGCAACAACAACACACGCAGACGGTCACGGGCGCCTCCAGCTAATGGGCCCACTGTTGCTGCTGCACCTCCCTCGCACCATGTACCCACGATGGGATTCGGTGGCGCGCTTTTATCCAGTTTTAGAGATAACAACAACAACAATAACAATCAGCAGCTGCGTACAGGTGGTATGGGTCTAAGATTAAGATCGGGATCGGGAGCGACGAACCATCAGCAACAGCAACAACAGCAACAACCACCCCAGCCTGGGCTATTTGCGCGTGCGAGCGCCGCTGCAAGTGGGATCGCAAGCCGGCTGACGAGGGGACTGGGTACGATAGGGATGGATTTGGGGTATATGCCCCTCGCGGGTGCTGGTGGTGTTGGTGCTGATCACCCCATCGCGGTGAACCCATGGACACACGATGATGCTACGCTAGCGAGGATTCTAGCTGAAGCAGAGTTGCAGGATTTGTTTGGCGAGTTTGGGCAGCGCCATTTCTTGCGCCATCTTGCGCGTGATCAACCGCACCACCACCATCATCACCATCATCATCCGCGTGGTGGTGGTGGTGGTGGTGGACATCAGCAGTTGAATCAGCCACTGGAGAATATGATGTATCAGGCTTCGTATACCCATCCTAGGCCGCCTGAGCCTGGGTTTACCCACGAGTTTGCGTTGGATGCGAATGGAAGTAGTCGGAGTAGCAGCAGCAGCAGCAGTAGCGGTAGCGGTGGTAATGCGGGTTCCAAGTCTCCCGTGGACTTGAGTTCACCGATTGTGATTGATGATGAAGAGTCGATGGACGGGACGAGTCATCAGCCTTCTTCTTCTACTGGTGGTAGTAGTGGAATGAAGGGAGGGGGGGCAAAGGCACGACGAACGTCGTCGTCGTCATCGTCGTCGGGTTCGAGTGTAAAGATGAGCACGATGCTGGTGTGTGCGCGATGTTTGGACCCGCTGGTGTTGAGTGCGGGGTTGACGAATGTGGAGCAGGAGAGGAGGAAGGTGTGGGCGTTGAGGTGTGGGCATATGGTTGATGGCAAGTGTTTGAAGGAGATTGAGCAGCCCCCTCCTGCTGCTGCTGAGGTGTCGACGCTGTTGAATGGGAAGAAGGTGGATGTGAAGGGGAAGGGAAAGGCTCGGGCGGTGGTGATAGCGGAGGATGGAGAAGCGGGAAAGGCGGCTAATGCTATGCTCGTGGATAATCATAATAACAACAACACCAACTCGATACGGTCCCGCCTCCGTTCGCATTCGTCCCGATCTATAGGCTCCTCATCCTCTGTACCATCTATCCCTTCTGCCCCATCAACCAGTCTCGCAGAGACGCGGAGAAAAGGTGGTGGTGGTGGTGGTGGTGGTGGTGGTCGGAAACAATCGAAAAAGAACGCAAACGCAATCGAGGAAGAGTACCAGTTCTTGTGTCCTGTCGCTGGATGTGGACGTGTACATGTGAGTGTGAAAGTGGGTGGGGAGTGGAGGCCGGAGAGGGATGAGGATCGGAAGAAGGTTGGGCCTGGTGGAGGGAGGAGGGGTGTGGTCAAGTTTCCGGCGGATGATTTGATGGTTGCGGATGCGGTTTTGGGTGGAGGTGCAGGAGGTGTGGGTGTGGATGTTAGAGGGAGAGGTGCGGTGCCTGTGTTTGCTTAAACAAAAAAAGAAAATCGTCCCTCGCTTGTATGAATTATTCTGTTGTGTGTATTCCTCTTTTTTTCTTCTGTTTGAATCCTTTTTGTTTGTTTGTTTGTTTGTTTGTTTTTGATCAATGTAATTGATTGACTGACTGAGTAGTCTCTCCTCTCTTTCTTTTTTTTCTTGCATACAAAGTCATACATATATACATCATATTCCACATTCCCATTTGTTGTGGTTAGTGTATTATCCTACTGTAGCGAGGATGTTTGATTTAGTGTCCCCCCTTTCTGTAGAGTTGGACTTGGGTGAGGGTATCATAGATAATAATAAGTCTAGAGTGCACACAAACATCACTGAGAGTGTATACTTTGTATAGTATCAAGTAGATAATGATAATGAGAGAATAACATTGACAGTATCCCCACTCCAATACTTATATATTTCGCCTTGGGGAGAAATGATTTTATCAACCAATTCTTTACAAAAGTCTAGCTCTAGTTGGTAAAACTATTGGAATCGAAGATGATGTAGGTCCGTCATAGCATGAGAGGTTATCACGCTGTGGATTGTATTTTGAGTATTCCATTGCGCCAGTGATGGTGTTGATGTAGGTGTAATAATCCTGTCCATTGCCGTGGTGGGTAACTATGTATTTACCGTGCTCACACAGTGGTTTTTGCTCGGGTATTGGCTTGTTTGAATAGCACAAGCCTTCACCCACATTGACCAGCTGGTGCGTGTCGAGATATAGAATGACGGAGCAAGCGTTGGGTTCACGGTTGTAGCTCCCTGGTGCTCGGTCTAGAACCATTGCGGTGCCTCCATGGTTCATGCACCTTGTTGCCGTGAACTTGTCGTTCCTGTCACTGGAAATCGCATGCACACAGCTACGTGAAAGACAGTTGGATATTGGATATCCAGGTACAAGTCAGCTTCTTTTTTGGGGGGGAAGGAGGAGAGAGGAGAAACAGGAGACGCACAAGTCTTCGTCGATAGGGATCTGGACAACAAGTTTACCTTGAAGTAAGGGTGTGTTTTCTTTGGGTGACCCCCTGTCGTACCCATAACGCTGGCACATACCAATTGGTTTAGGTCGGGTGTTGTATGGAAAGTAAGGACTATAAATGCCCCATGATACTCACTGTTGGTCTTGCAGTGACCCCTACCAGGCCAAAAAGAGAGGTTGTGAGAATGAAAATGGAGGTGAGTAGTCTCATTGTGATTGTTTTGATTTTTTTTTTTTAAAAAAAAAAAAAGAAAGAAAGAATACCTAATTGATATTTGGTCAGTTGAGTCGGGTTAGTAGATATATAGATGGCTTGGGGGTGTGACGTACGTAGGGCCCAGCCTTTAGTTATGTGGTAGTCGTTCGAGCGATGTGCACCGGGCAGGACTCGAAAATGGTTGTGGGCGTATGGCCTTGGGTTTTTTTATGTTGACATGGCCGGTAGTGCTCTCAATGTTGTATCAAGGGGGGTTCCGAAAGGGGGGGGGGAGGGAGGGGGATCCGGGAGGTGAGCTGAAACGATTTTCCAAGAGGCGATGATTTCATTATAATTGGTTTTTTTTTTTTTTTTTTTTTTTTTCTCTTTCCGCTTCATTTGACACTGCGATCGAACGGTGTCCCGGGCCAGCTTTCACCAGATGGAAAATAATTTACGTTTTACAGTGATATTGCC
>KZ302332.1:0-18600 GCA_002554575.1 Amanita thiersii Skay4041 | reverse complement strand
AAACCAAGGTAGCAATGTCTGGATCGACTCTGGGATATCTGTCGACGATGTCGAGATGATGGATGTCGAGTGAGTATCTCAACTGAGACTCACTCGCCTTGCATTTAACTCGGCCTACCTTTCTTCCTTGTAGCCCAGATGTCAAGATGGCAAATGGCGAGATTGCCATTGCTGTCGACAAGTTCATTTCTGCCCTCGCTGACCGCTATGGCACCCCAATGGATGTCGACAGGCCAGAGGAATTATCGCACATCAATGTCCCTGTGACTGACACGGTTTACAACAATGGTTACGGTTATCTGAATACGGTCTTCTGCCAATCTTCGCCTGCTCCTTGCGATTTCACAAACTCTGGGATTGATATCCCTGATATGGCTATGGAATGGGAACCCTCCGAGCTGATCAACAAGGTGGATGACTTCTTTTTCAACACAAACAAGGCCTTGGACAATGAGAGCTGGCTGAATGAATGTAACGCCTCGCAGTGGAACCTGGACGACTCTGGTTTCTTCCTTGGGGATGTCTCTTACCTCGCCACTGCCTACCCTGGTCAACAAGCACAGCAGGGTACACTAGGCTGGGAGGTACTGTACATTTATTTACGATATCATTACTCTGGGGCTAATGTATATTATCTATAGAGCTCGGTTGAGACATCTTCTCAGGGCAGCTCCTCCACCGGCAATGGCGGTGCTGTTGTTTTTCAGAATGAATGTGTCCAGAGTGTCAGCGATGATCTTATCAGCTACGAGGAGTTTGTCGAGGAGGTTGAACGTTATGCATCTCGCCAGGCACAGGAAGTTCGTCAAGAGTCGCATGGCGAGTTGTTTGCTGAGTTGTTTGGTGACGAAGACGAGGAGGAGGATGAAGTGGAGTTCATCCTGGGCTAAGTGAATGCGTAGGTCTGCGTCTGGTTCTTAATGGCCCTCGGGCGGGTCAGCCACTATAACCAGGTAAGTGGACCTATACAGCGTTGAATGATTGGCTGAGAATGAAGCATCGTAGCTGGTCTGGTTAACACCGCCTCACGATGATGCACACCGAATCTTCCGTGCCTGGTGCCTCCCCTAGTCCCTCTCGATTATATATCGCCGATCATCTCGGTCATGGCCATCTCCTCAACGGCCGGTTATCTGTCTCTTCTCTTGGCTCCATCACCTACCTGTTTCTCTACGATATCCATCAGAACTAGCATGCTAACACAAAAAAAGCGAAAAAAAATAGCAAAATGATGAAAACCTCAAAAAAGGTTGGGCCCTGATTCCTGTCTGGAGATCACGCAAAATATGCGAATGCAATTCTCTGCTCGAGATTATATCACGGTGTCCGTGTTTGGATATCGATACCTTCTAGACGACTGCTCAACATATCAACTACATCTTGAACATATATTCTCTGGGTTCACTTTTGGTTTATTCTTTCCTCTGGCTATGTTTCTCGTATTGTCTATCTCGCCTGACGGTAGAAAATGATTCAACAGAAAAAAAAAAAAAACAACGAACGCAGTACTACGGTTTCCTTGGTTTCTCGCTTCTTCAAGTCTCGTCTTTTCTCTGGTTCAAATCAACAAGTCAACTGAAGTAATCCTTCGACGCAACATTTTCCTTCCATGTCATATCCCTACTGGATTGTTTCCGCTCCATCTCTGAGTCGTCTCGTGATGCTTCTTCGTATTCCTGGAATCTCTCGAATACTGCAACCTGCAACCATCTTTTCTGTATCTTGGCCCCGTTCAACCGCTCGAATATACCATCTTTCGGTTGATGGCAATGACCAACAATGTCATGTAACTTTTGAACAATATACTCGAATCTACTAGTATGAATGCTCCCGGGTTGTCTCTCTGGAGCTCTCTGTTGCCTCTGCCGCCATTGCGAACATATTGGCTTTTTCTCTCCGCCCTACCATTCAAGAACGGACCAAATTACCCCCTGCATGCACATCTCGTCCCGTCCTGTTTACTAAGCCTTGCCTTGGTTTATCTCGGAACCTTTCAATATATTCATGGTGCCAAAAAAAAGAGATGGCTACCGGATTATATCATTTATCTCTCTTTTTTCTTTTTCTGGTTTATATACCTTCATGTTTTTATTTTTATTTTTTCTTGTCTTAATATATCGATTTGTCAGAGATAAGTCGAACCTGAGTGTAATACTCACTGGATAAGGATGGGATAGTGGCCATGTAGATATGTGCATGTGTGTATCGTTGGAACCTAGACGTCTGAAGAACTGGTGCTGAACAACTACCCCCATTATACTTTGGCTTCAAGTTATGAGTACACATTCATAACCCTTGTAGAAAAAAATACTTCCCTCCATGATCACTGAATCAATCAATCAAACCAAGCACTCTCCATATCCATCCATCCTCCAACCCTCCATGCCCATATGTACCGGCACCAGCACCAGCACCAAATACATCCCCATGCGCAAGCAACCCAAGTGTAGCCCCATACTGCGCCCTCCCGCTTGACCCTTCTTCATCCTTCTTCTTTCCTTCTCGTGACTTCCGCCGCTAGCACTCTTCATCACAGCTATACTCTGCATCTGAACAGAAGCAGCTGTGGCACCTGCACCAGCTACGCCAACAGATGGAGGCGGGTGTTGGCCAACATGGCTTAACGAGCGCCTCTGACTCGTCGTGAACGACTCTGGGTTTCTCTGCTCCACATGGCCATGCTCAAACTCGCGCCGCATTCATCCAGCCACAGCAGCCCTGCCTCAACCCGCCACCACCTTCTGCACTGCCCCTTCCCCTCTGACTTGCACTCTTAACCACAATCTCCATCTCCATCCCATCCCCACTCTCCATAGTCGTCGTCGTCGTCGTCGTAGAGGTACTATCTTCACCGTGAAGGCGCCCTGTATCCCCAACGTGCCCGACCTTGCCTACTCACCAACTCGTGCCACCGTTATCTCTTGCCCGCCTTCCCCCTCGGTCCTTCGTCTCCTCCAACAGTAACCGCCCGACCATTTCCCGACATCACTGTCATATATTCCGCATGTGACATACATTTGCGTTACATTTGACCTCGCCTATCAATCCGCCTTTCTCTTGTGGGACCACATTGGATAGTGGTGTGGAGTAAGTCTCCCACTGGCAGTAACTCGGCCCGAGTTTCAGCATAATGTTTACATGCTTACACACACGTTATATCCGCTTAGCCTAATGATTGAACATACACTGTATACAGACCCTCGGCAAGTTGAAGTGCCTTTTTCAAAAGATATCCCGACAGCAGTATTTGTTCGGGTTGACATTCCCATACTCGTAAGCGGCAATGTGGGGAGGTGAATAAGCCAAATTTGACGCTCATACCAAACGCAGAATCTCAGTGAGCGGATTTACGTGCACCAGGTTGTCCCAATAGATATCCCAACTAACTGATTTTCGAAAGATTCTCCGCTCGCTGTGAGTCTTGAACAGAGAAAATCCCGGGAGGTTGAATATGCACGTCCAACAACGCATCCTATAAAAACCTTACCACATTTTTGAACAACCTCAGTCAATCAGCCATCCTCAAATGTTTTTACAAACTGTCTTCTTCATTCTCTCTGCCATCTCCCTTGGTGTCCGAGCGGTAAGCTCAGCGCATGCCCGTTCTAGTTAACCACCATCTTAACACGATTATCAGGTACCCGTTCCCCAAGCAGATCCTACTGTTTACACAGTCACACGGGTCTACCATACTACCACAGATGTACCGCCTTATTTGATAGATGCAACCACAACGGAGGTCTGGACGTGAGTACTTCATTCAGATGTATCCTGGAGTCTGACTGACCATCGTGCTAGCGTTACGCCAACGCCCACACCCACTTCATGATACAAAGCACAGGGTTAGGCACTTGCATTACGGGACCAGATAGACATAAAAACAAAAAGACTCAGATGTATTTCATAACATGTGATCAGATTCGATGTATTGCATTTAAAGGTTGCCTAAAAACGTTGAGCATATCAAGAGGTCTAATAATGAGGAAGCAATATTGGGATCGGAAGAGGCGGCTACGGGCAAAGTCATAACGTGCACAAGACACTTCTTTCAATGACATACCCAGTTTAGTTGCTACTTGAAGCAAAATCGGAAGCAACCGCTGACTGTCTGAATGTTTTAGGTGTCATCAGATACTCGTTGACACGTTTAAGCGTCGTTCTCGAAGGATTCGCTCGCGGTTCACTTGATATTATCCATTCGAGTCGTGTTTGAATAGCTTTCTTGGTTGCAATGGTAGCCCCAGATCCTAATTGTCAATTGAGTCCCCCCGCTGGGTCATTCTCGTAACACAAGAATTAGACAACACCTTCTCGGAACTGATTTCCACAATTCCGTAGGTTGCCGTCGTCATCAAAGAAAAGCTGAAGTGCAGCCAAGGTAACCCCAACACTGCGATCTAAACCACTGGTGTCACACACACAGCAGATGGACCGTGGACTATCCCCGCCTCGGAAGAGATGTGAGCAGACGAAGGACATGGCTCGTGGAAGGGTCTCTTGAAGGAAGTGCAGTTGACCTCGCTTTCCATTGGGTGCGACAAGATTGAGCATATGGCAGGTCGATGATTGTGGGGTATTATTGCTAGGCTCTGAGGAGTTGTTCGTCGTATCGTCATGCGGATCGAGAGGTTCTGGGCTAATCAAGACGTAAGCCTGTCCATCACCTTGAACGTTACGTGATCCAAGAGAGAGAGCGAGTTGTTTCATTATCATGATCTCAGCTGAAGCAATCGAGATGAATCCATGCACTCGAGCAATCGGTGTTGGCTTGAGTGACAAAAGAATATTGCGAGATGGATTATGTTGCGGTGGTAGTGGTAGAGAATGACTAGAAGATACAATGTTCTCTACAAGTGTAGGTAGAGTTGCTCGATCAGTCAAGAGAAGTACGTCCTTATGTTTCCAGAACAGTTGGGGCGTTAATCCCTAAGAAACCAAAAAATCAGTCGAACTTTAGATCACAGGAAAATGAATGGCCGAACATGTCCCCATAATTCATGATCGTCCCCAGAGCCTTGTATATAAGTAAAGCCTGATAACCTACGCTGTGTACCTTCCAAGGTTTGTTTAGAAGCAGACACGCAAATAACAGGGGTGAATCCTCTTGCAGCTTGAGTCTCTATGGTTGATGGTAATGAGGGAAAGGAGGTTGCTGAGGGATAGACCCAGAGTGGCCGTAGAGGATAGGCAAGCGTAGGTAAGTCGAATGACGAGCTCTACATTCAATCAGATATTTAGCATATATCCTTGGAATGCGTACCGCCAAGGCCCTTGCCCAACCGTCGAGAAGCAGCTCAATCTGGCAGTGTTCTTGGCGACTGACAGTGCCTGGGGGTGTGTAAAGCGCTGTATCCCACTCTGTATGCATATAGCGTGATTTATCTGGATGACGGTACGACATGGCACGATTGATGACTGAACACCATATGGGCACCGTTTTCGACAGTGCGTCTGGCATACGTTTGCCTGCTCGCGTTGAATCTACAATAACCATCCTGATTTTGGATAATCAGAGTGGTTCAGAACTATTCAGAGCATATAAACATACCCGCCCCGATCAATGAGCATCGGTAATAAATGTAAGTTGGCCCTTCTTAGATTGAGACTCCAATTATTGAAATGGCCGTCCGTTGATTTAAAATAGGCAGGAACATCTTCGGACTAGTGAATTAACATTTATTGAGGGTAGTGATACAGACAACTCACGATAGATGGATCCGTATACCAAGCACCACATCTCAGGTTTGCTATTAGTTTTCAATTAGGTGGCCTCATTGCCATTGATAAAACCTTGAACGCACGTAAAAGAGGTAAATGAGGATAAGTCTCGTGCACTTGTTCCACGAATAATACATCTTCGGCAATGGAATGAAGCCTGTTAAAAATGTCCAGAGATTCTTTGCGAAGATAGGCAAACGTATCCTGGTCCAGCGAGTCTGTCATGGCGGATGGCGAAATGGAGTCAAGATACCCGGTGGCACGTGACTCACAGATTATCTGCCGAAAAAAATCCACGGAGGTCGGGACCATGACTACACCACCATGGAAATACGGAACCCAAAAGTTTGTCGTCCATACCGTCAATTTCAAGTCCATATATGCGCACAAGCCTGATGTCCAGTGTGCCATATTACTTGATCCTCGAATGATTCCACTTTTACCCACCAATCTTTGTGCAGTGGAACCACCACAACCACCATGCTTCCAGGTTCGGGAAACAGGAGAGAAAGGTGCTGGGATGTTCGCATTACAAGATATATCTGCTGGGCAATTAATTATACGAGAGCACCCTGCAATAATCATACCCGCTCCTTCGTTTCCAAGAGAATATGGGGCCTATGAGACTCTGTATCAAGCGCTGCCAGAGTTTATTCGCACAGATCTGCTAAAGATGGCAAATTGGAAATCTCCAGAAGAGTGCAGTCACGAGGAGGGGATTGCACGTACTAATGGAACAGACGTAGATCTGCTGTTCCCTAGTGAGATGAATAGAGATTCGAGCGAGCAAATACAAGCACGAGAATACGGTGCAACGTTTCTCAAAATCGACAGGTGCAATCATAGCTGTAGTCCTAATGCTGCCCACAAGTGGGATGTTGCAACCTTTTCTTCTTCCTTGTATGCGCTGAGGGATATCCACGCAGGAGAGGAAATCTGTATCACGTATACAGATATAACGGCACCAAGGCAAACGCGTCGAGCGAAACTGGAAAAATCTTATGGGTTCTTGTGTCACTGCCAGACATGTGACCAGGAAGACGAAGAAGCGGTAGAGAGGAGTGATCTCATCCGAGAGGAATTGCACGATTGGTGGTTTACAAATCCCGGATACACGAAGTGGTGGAAGGACCTTTGCCGTGCAGATGACGCAATCATCAAATCTCACCAGCGAGCCCTAGAACTCATTGAACGCGAGAGCCTGCAAGCCCTCCAAGTTCCATTTATTGAAGAGATTGCTCTCTGTTATGCTGTGTTGGGAGAAAAGGAGAATTTTCGGGTCTGGGGAAAGAAAGTGGTAGATTTGTCAAGAATAGCAAATCCCGGGTTTGCAACACAGTTCGAGAGGTGGACGGACAACCCCGAGTCTATGAAACAGTGGGCCTGGCGAAGGAAGCAACAGAGTCAACGTAAGTACAACGTTAAATTGAAAGCGTGTCATGCTGACTGAGGATCAGGGACTCGCTATATTAAGTTTAATGATGGCGACGAACTAGTTGATCTCTCGATGATGTTGTCATTGTCTTCATCAGATAATGATAACGAGTTCTGGTAAGCAAATTCTAAACTTTTCAACGGAATGCTTCATTAAAGTGATATATCGGTAGATGCGTGCAAGGCATACCTTTCTTCAAGAATAAATCTACAGAAACTACTTGAAAGGTACAACAAAGTTTTCAGGCAAAGAATGGGTATTGGTGGTGTGGTCTTCTCATCCATGGTCAACGCAACTCGTTGGAACGACGCATGCAGTTCCTGCGGCAGGTGAAGCAACGTGTTCACAATCAAATGGGCTTCTGAGTTCATTATATATGCGTGTGAAATGCTTGTCTCTGCCTGTACCTTATTAACTAATTTCCTCAGCGGGGGGACAAGCATTTGAAGAAATGGCCCAAAGGTGGAACAACCAACTCGGGACTAGATAATGCGCCGCTGCCAATGATGGATTGGCAGGGTAATTTCATGCAAGATCCACACCCCGTGACCTACTGAGGATTATGGCACTAAGGCATCCGCTGGGTTACAGGCGCTTTGCCAAAATCGCGATCATAATGCCACCTTACCAACGGAGAAAACTGATCGCATCGTTCTATCGATGCGCTCTTTGTGATAGCTTGTTCAATCGTTGCAGCGGTGCCGAATGAACTCAAACTTAATAAACCTTAAGATTAATCACATGGAAGACACTTAGGAAGCGATGCTTGTAACAGAACCTCGGATAAGCGGGCTGTGATGAAGTTGATGGCTACCCATATTCATGTTGCTCATACAAGTACATGCTCCCGATAATTGATGATCACAGATCTTTTTCGCGCACACGACATTAATTGGCAAGCTCTCGTCGTCGAAGTTAGCTGTGATATCAATATTGTTTTCTGGCACTCATCCTCCACTGTAACTCAGTCACGATCACTTCAAGTATGTTTGACACAGGCAAGGGCACTGCAACTAGAATACAAATATGATATATACAGCTCTAGCGATACGCAAGGGTCTAGATAAAACCAGCCGGTGTGCGTATATACACGCATAAATACTTGTACAAACTCTCTGCCAAAGTCCATAACGTCTCCTATTGGTCAGATGTGAACCACGTATGCTCTCCAGTATAATGGTCAGCCATATAACCAAAAGGAGAAGGAAAAGAAGAGGGTGGGAGAAACCAAATGAAAACCAAGCGACTGGATCACGACTCGAAATGTCGCCCACGCTTAGGGTCCGCCTTGCGTTTCTCCATTGCCTTACGGAACTTACGTTCTGGGCGGACGACGATAACAGGGACGGGTGAGTGGGAGAGACAATATCTAGTTGTCGCGTAGTTTGGTTAGGATCGGAAGTCTAGAGGGTCAGGGAGGGAATATGGTAACCTACCGACTGATACTACCAACACCCATTCCCATTCCCATACCTTGCCAGACGCTTCTGCCACGTGTGCCGACAACGACTGAGTCAGGTCTATATAGTGCAATTAGACGGTCAAGCGAGTCTGTGATCTTTCCTGGGATATATTCCAGAATGAGGGATAGCTAGAAAGAATGGGGTATAAATGGGGTGTGGAGTGTGAGCATGACAGCGCATCGTGACGATGGTGGGAGATAGCAACCTTTCGTTCAGAGTCGATAGCCATGTTCTTCTCTTGTATTACTCTCATGAACTCGCGGGCTTCATCGCGGAGGATGTTGTGTGGCTTGTCTAAAAGGCGCATATATGCACCAATAATCAGTGGCTGTTTGGAAGATTGAAGGCGAAAGAGGACAAAGCTGACCAAGTACGTCTTCGTCTACGCCTCTAAATACGATAAGCTCATCGCCATCCTGCACAAGAGACTCGAGTGCCCAATCTAGTGCTTCACGGCCACTCTCATCCATACTAGCGGCACAAAGGAACACACGGGTATTGCGGGATCGTTGATATCCCTCTGACTTGACCTGCAATGTGAACGAGAACATGCTCGCAGCTGGGTTCTCAAAGGTATCAAAAGATACCTTGGGGGTGTACCCAGGTGTGCGGGGCGTTGTTGCGGCATTCTGCGAGGTCTGTGAGGCCTGCGAAAGACTGGGGGCAAGGCTGCTCGCTGTTTGTGGGGGGACATAGAAAGGTGGTGGATGAGGAAGATCCAAAGGGGTGGATGGGACGCTACTGGAGTTGCTCGAAGGGGGATTGCTGGCCATAATGCGAAGTGGTTATCAGAGCTGTCAGTGTCTAAAGTAAGTTTAGTCAATAAATTTACCTTGCACTAATACAGTACTGCCACTCAAAAAAGTGCCGAACCGGTACCGTCGGAGTTTGAATTACTTTTTGACCATGAGCAACAACCACCTCGACGCAGAGTCCACTGTCCCCGACCCTGCTGCCGCCGAGGAGCAGGTGAAAGATGTAGAACAGAGCGATAACGACGAACAAGAGAATGAGCGGAGCGCTTCCGTGCAGTCTGGCACGAAGGAAAAGTCCGCCAGTGCATCTTCCCCTGACTCTCGAAATGAGGATGAGGAGGAACAGACGAGCGACGATAATGACACTGGAACAAGCGGAAGCGTGGATAAAGGCCAGAGTCCAGCTACAAGTATAGGATCAGGAGGGTGGCAGGCGATATACTCACCTCAGTATAACGCCTATTACTTCTACAACAATGAAACCCAAGAAACGACGTGGACGAATCCCCTCGCGCTTCCTGACTCTGCTTCAACTCCTGCTTCAGCTCCTGCTTCCGATTCTACTTCTGAATCCGGCTCCCAGGTCGCTTCGACGTCCACTGCGACAGACAAGCAGTACAATGCCCTCCAGCAAGCTGCACTTGCTCAAGGGATAGACCCCTCCCTTGCGTACCTCGACCCTTCCCTCGCTTCTTCCCATCCTTCCTCCTCTGCTGTTGGTCCAGGTGGCTTACCCACGTTCACCGCCAAGTTCAATGCCCGGACAGGGCAGTTCACACGACCAGAAGGGCGTGACCCGACACATCTTTCCGAATATGAACGTATGCGGCGAATGAGCGACTTTTACTTTGATGTAAATGCGTGGGAGCACCAATTGGCAGATCAAGGGGGAAGTATCAAGGGAGATGATTCACAGAAGAAACGTAAACGCCCATCGAAGAAGGATTTGGTGAGTCTATCATTTTGTCTCTGTCTTTTTTCTTTGCGTTGTCCTTCACTCGTTCTCTGTATCCTGGACTTGTACATCGAGGAAATTGGAAAACACTGACGAAGAAGCACTTGCCTGCTTACATCTTATTTAGGAACGGTTTAAGGAGCAAAAGCGACTCAAGAAAATTGCTAAGACCGCATGGTTGCGTACCTGAAGACACACTCCTCCCCCTGCTTTTCTCACCTCACATCCCCGCGGTTGTACATAAGTACATGTACTCTGAGCTTGACCCGTACAGTCTCTTGCTACATTTTTTTCATTCGTTTATGGTCGTTTTGTTACCCTAACATGGTATTTCATGAACAACACGGAAAGTTCAAGTACATATATGCGCGTGAAAGTAAGTATATGCGCGACGCATTGTAAGAATTTATTCCTTTTATAGTCATGATGTCTTCTACTGTAGTGCAGGCGGATCTGGCGAATGCCGAAAGCTCAAATATGGGTTCTAACTCTGGGCTGCCTGCGTTGGAAAACTAGAACGACTCAAGGACACGGAATGCTGTTCTCCTCATGTCTGTTGTGATATCAAAAAGAAGGAAATTCAATCTCTCAAGCTGATCTTAATGACCGTAGACTGCTTCTCCCCGAGGCCCCAACACAAACTGCCTTTTTTGCTTTTAATTAAAAGGTTTTTTTCGGGAACCTTTCTTGTTTCAATGGACACCTGTTTATGCTCGCAAATCTAAGGAAGCTGTTCCTTCACAGTCCGTCTCTTTTTGTTCGCCGTGATTCACTTGATTTGCACTGTCAAGGAAGCTGAATTGCCACAACGGGGGAATGGAGGGGGTGGTTCGTCCCCGGGCCCCGAAAGCGCATGGTAACCATCTCACATAGTTACCGATGGTGTAATTTCCGTTCGGTTTGACAATAACTCTCATTTCGTTTGTCTGTTTCCCAATTGCACAATTCACAATTTTTGCGCAGTTCTTGTATGGATATGCACTATGTGCCGTGGTTTTCGGAGGTGATGTGTAAACTCAACTTTTACTTTGACTGGTGGTGATTACAGCTGCAGCGCCAAGTTTGGGGGGTCAGCGGCCCCCGCGGAAGAAGCGAGGAGCGGGTGCGGGTGCGTGGCTAGATCCTGGTGCTGAAGCTCTGAAAGGGCGTATAAAAGAAAGTCTTTGGGGTGGGCGTTGTTCCTCCCAACCTGCTCGTTGTCGCATCTTCTCTTGGCTAGTGCAAAATCTCACATAGCCAACCTCGAGCCCGTTTTCTACCGCATACGCTCTCCATCAAACAATTTCTATTTTCTAAAATCGGCCGCACCGTAAATCATGCGTCTTACTCGAGTTTTTGCCCCTCTGGGTATCATCGTTGCTCTTTCCACGGTCCCTCAAATTGTCCAAGCAGGACCAATCTTGTACGGGATTTGTCAAACGGGTATGTCCCAGTTCGAATACAAACCGTTATACTCTCGCCCTCTTTTATTTCTCTTTTCTTTCTTTTTTTGCGCTTTTTACGAGCGCAATGAAATATGTTGTGAATGATTCTAACGAAATCCTTTGTTTTCAAAGGATGCAACTCACTTGCCGTGATCTGTTACGCCGCGGGGGGGGTAGTTTTCGGAACAGTATTAGCCGCTACAGCACCAGCTGCGATCCTAGCTTGTAACGCTGCACAAGGGTCGTGCATGGCATTGTGCGCAGTGACCGTCCTGCCTTTGCCTACGCCTTGATTGGGGGGGGGGGGGGGGAGAGGAGGAGGGAAATGGTTAAAAGTATCGGTAGCTGAGTGGGTTGGTGTTGTTCTGAGCTGGGTGTCTAGAGTCTGTATTGTATCTACAAAGAAATCTTGGTGCTGTAGTTCACTAATGCGCGCGCTTGTATATAATATAAGTAGGAGTCTCCAACGATGTTTTTATCATATTATGGTGTAAGCTTGTGAGTTATACACATGGCTCACGCCGTTGTTTCACTGATAGTAATGGGGCGGAAGCACCAAACACACAGTACAATGTCCCATGTGAAAGTAGACGATCCATATGTAAACCGGCAATCAGCGGTTGGTCAAGGCTACTGTACCCCTCCCCACATGCATACATACTAGTGCTAATGTGCGTATGACTCTCTCTCGTGAATCAAGCAAAACTAGAGCTCGAGGCGCTCGCTGATGGTCCAGAGGAATTTAAAGGGACATTACAGGAAGAGGTGGTGTTTTGACTTGGCAATTCCGGTGGCAATGAGTCAGTACATTGGATAGCCGTGGAGAGATCACCCTTTTTTTGTACTAGCTGTGAATGATTGCTGTCGTATTCTCACAACATTGAGATTATCCTCGTGCACGTTGTCATCATAGTACCACCACTTCCGGAAGTTCGTGATGGCCCCAGCTGCTCCTTGTGATTATAGCCAGAGTTTCTGTGTCCAGTTTGGGAGATCAGCTGGTTCCGTGGGGAAACGAAATGGGGGTGATCATGTGGATCTTACAATTAGGTTCTAGTGCGAAGATGTTGTATACTAGAAGAAAGGCCTTCGGCATTGTTTTTTCTTCAACCTGCTCGTGAAGACTTCTATTGGCTGGCGCATAAACTCACTAAGCCAACCTACGCCCTTTGTCAAACTGGTATGACTGGGGTTACATTCCTTTGCTCCGTGTAGAGGAATAGTTCAGTACTAATGAGTAATACTCAAAGGCTGTAACGCTGCTGTAGTACTGTGCTACACGGCTGCAGGTGGAGTATTTGAAGCCATGCTTGCTGTTGCAACTCCCCCTGCAATTTTGGCATGTAACACTGCGCAAGGAGCTTGTATGGCAGGTTGCACGGCGATGCTGCCATTACCCACTACATGATGTTGTGAAATGGAAATTAAGCTAACTAGCTTGGATGGTGTTGAAGTGAAAAGGGGAGAATGGTACTGTCTGAAAAGACAGTTATTTACTCAGTCTCCAATCACGAAACGAAGACTGAGGTCTGCAATACCAACATGCAGCCGAATTTAGACGTGCTTATGTAAACTAACAAAGAATACAAAATAAACCGAGCTTCATCCGAGCTCAACTGTATATTCACGTCGTAGGTACATTTCAACAGATGGAATATAGCCTACATTTCAAGTTGGAGGGCGACCCCACTGGCACTTCAATGTACAAGGTTTGGTTACCAGGATATGGAATCTCTGATTACTATACTGTAATGTGGCTCGTACTACTTTTATTGTAGCAACCCCACAATGCACACAGTGTGTATCTACGTGTATTACTTGACGTAGTGTTCATATCCATCACTTGTTGATTCTGAATCAACATTGCATATGTCTTTAGCTAGTTTGTTAGACACTTTAGTCGATATTCCTTAATAAATTCCAATTGATTCGATGATTTTGATCAATTGACCATTGAGCTTGTGGATTATACAATATCTATTTATTGAGGTGTTGCCGAAAGACCTAAAAACTAGACAGGATCTTCAGATGATGTAACACCCTTACCGTGGTCTGTTACGCTGCTGTGGGGCCAGTTTTTGGGACAGCTTTGGCTGGTACGGCACCGGCTGGGACTCTGGCTTGTAAAGCTACACAAGAGTCGCGCATGGTGTTGTGCGCAGTAACTGTGATACCTTTGCCTATGCCTTGATTTGGGGGAAATGGAAAAGGTATTGGTAGCTGTTGAAATGTACCTACGATGTGAATATACAGTTGAGCTCGGATGAAGCTCGGTTTATTTTGTATTCTTTGTTAGTTTACATAAGCACGTCTAAATTCGACTGCATGTTGGTATTGCAGACCTCAGTCTTCGTTTCGTGATTGGAGACTGAGTAAATAACTGTCTTTTCAGACAGTACCATTCTCCCCTTTTCACTTCAACAGTAGCTGGGTGGGCTTGTGTTGTTCCGAGATGGTTTGGGCTGGGCATCTAAGTCTGTATTGTACAAGCAATCTTGGTATTGTAATTTACTACTGTGCGTACCCGTACATAAATTAATGCAGGGTTAATGTTCTAATAGCTTTCTTGTGCATGTGACTGTTGTGAAACCAGTAAAATTAAAGTTCGAGGCCCTTGTCGGTGGTCCTGGCGGGGCATTTGGGGGGAGATTACAGGAAGGGGTGGTGTTAAGGTTTACCAATCTCAATGGCCATGAGTCAGTACGTCACAGCCGGTAGTCCTGTGGAACATAGACCAACTTGTCCTTTTTTTTTTACTAGCTTTGAATGATTGACAACGTTGAGGGTTGTCCCCGCATGCCCCATGTAAACCGTCATCATATTACCGCCACTTTCAGAAGTTTGTGATGGACCACTACTCATTTCGATTTACCCCTGTCAGAGTTTCAGCACCCACTTTGGGAGATCAGCTGGTTCCGTGGGGAAACAAAGTGGGGTGGGACTTGTGATTGGAATGGAAGGTTCTAGCTCGAAGCCCGAGGGTGTCAGTATAATAGAAAGGGTTCTTCGGCGTTGTTTTCTTTTCTCCAACCTGCTCGTGACGACTATCCGTTGGCTGGTGCATAAACCCACTTAGCCAACCTCGGGCCCATTTTATCTCTCTCCTAACATTGCTAACAAATAATCTCGAACGCTACTATTCATCTGCCATCATGCGTTTGTCCAACTTGATGGTGCCTCTCAGTGTTGTCTCCTTCGCCACGAGCGCTCAGGCAGGTCCCGTTGCCTACGCCCTTTGTCAAAGTGGTATGCCCTGAGTTTACTTCCTTTTTCTCGATGCTAGATGAATAACTCAATACTAATGAGAAATAATCAAAGGCTGTAATAAAGCCGCAATGGTGTGCTACACGGCTGCAGGCGGAATATTTGGAGCTATGCTGACGATTGCAGCCCCCGCTGCAATCTTGGCATGTAACGCTGCGCAAGGGGCTTGTATGGCAGGATGTGCAGCAATGCTGCCATTACCCACTCCGTGATTTTGTGAAGTGGAGACTGAGCTAGTATCTAGTAGGATAAGAACGGCTGTCGTTTCAAGTTTGGGGATAATTTGGGGAATCTCCCATTGATCTGGTTTGTACCACAAACCTATTTACTGTCACGGTCCCACCATGCGCGCTCTGTGTATTACTTAACATACTGTTCATAGTTATCGCCTGTCAATTCTGAATTGACAATGCACATGTCTTTGTATAGTTGATATTGTTACTCGTCTCATGTTTTTTAACAAATTGATTTCGATGAATTCGACAATATCCATCCCACCGAGCTTGTGAATCACACAATATTTATTCATTGAGGTGTTGCGTTGTGGACTTTATCGCCGGTCAAGACTCAGATCAGAAACCAATATCTCAGGAGATGAGAGAGCATCTGACGTTATAAGTAACATATTGTTCTAATGTTGGAAATCCTTTGACCTCTGAGCTATTCGTTGTACGAGTACGCAACCATTATAGGAGTCATCATCGGTATCTCAATCCCTGACAGTCGTATGATACATCTACATGCGCTATACACACACTGCCTAGTTGTCCAAGTCCGTTCATTTTACATACAGTGCACAAGTGGGTTCAGTCCTTTCGTTCACCTTCTGTGTCGCGGCCTTTCATCGTGATACCAAACCATTCATCCAACAGCTCCCACAATTCCTCCCTGTTTTCCTTCCACCCACATCGAAGAGCCATTGAGCAGTCTTTGCACAAATACTGATTTACCACTGGTATGACCCCATCATACGCCGGGTCCCATTTCTCTCCTTCTGCCCACGGCACGTCAATCAGAGCCTGCAAACCACACACCGGGTCATACTTGAACTTTTGGAATATCCCAGTTTCATGCATGTATAGCCTATACAAGTCTTGGAATGACGCTTCGAAGAGACAGCTCTCCTGATAGTTGGACAAAGAAAGGGAAGGACAATTCCGGAGGAACGTATTATCGGGGATAGCCTTTGCCATCCATAATCGCGTAAGATGGCCCCGTGTAGTCAAGAGCAAAGCAAGTTCCTGATCTTCAACTGAGGGTGTGCCATCATCGTCATCCTCTTTATCACGGAAGCCTTCAGTCCTAACGAGCTCGTACATGGCGCGCTTGATGATCGACGTTATTCCATATTCTCGTCCGATATTGACTGTATTGGTTGCATCGGGAAGTACAGTTGTTGTAAGGCTAGAAAGCTCCTCAGGCCAGCGACGTTCTAGCATTCTGGTAGCAAAGCCTTCGAATTTTAGAGATTCGAGGGCAACTGATTGCTCTCCTTCTTATGTTTCGGAGGATTATAGACATATGTTCTGGGTATCTGTCTCTCAGAAAAAGGTACCATATGAGAAGGAATTCAATAACGTACATAGAGTCGTTGATCGCATCCAACCAGGTTTCAAAATCCTTGGAAGTGATATCGAGATCATCCAGTTCATAAACATGATCTGTGACTGTGAATACAGTATCATGATCACTACTGTGAATTCGCTTCTCTGACCCCTTTTGAATCTTGCGACGGAACCATTTGCTGTGTCTGACTAGCGTGCTTCGATTCAGTTTATACCGTGTTTTGCCAATTTGAACAAGCGTAGAGCCATCTGACAGCCAGTGCTTCTTGCACTCGACATACTTCTTGGGAGCTTTCTGAGGCTTGGGTGACGCATACCCACTGTCATCTGAAGAACTCTCTCTCGCTCGTTTGCCAGTAATTGGGGAAGTTTCGGGATATTTTATTGTGCCCTGTGATTGAGAGTCAGAGTGTTTGTATTGAGAATGTAACGACAAAGAAGGTCTCACAATTGATATCTCATCGTCCAGGATCTCGTAGCTCGGGCTTCGAAAACGATCAGAATTGGATTCAGGGACTGACTTTCTCCAATGCAGTGCATCCATTCCCAATGTGAGAAGAGTATTGGCTAGAGAATACACGGTGATAGTTGTGAAAGGAGATATTGTAGTAACAGAGGAAAGGAAATGATTATGCAGAACCAAACGTGAAGCGAAGTGTTGCTTTATATCACTGACATGGTTTCTTTTGTTAAGCGAATGAAAGAAATGGTGTGCGGAAATGAAATGAAGGTATGTCTGCTTCAATGTCTCTCTTGTACAATAAGCGGTTGTCTTTGCCTCGAGGTTCTTTGTGCGGTTGCGTGGTTTCTGTGATAGTAATCTGTCTTTGATACCGCCTGCCATTTCATGGCGGTCATGAAAATAAGCCAATGACTCGGACTTAATAGAAGGCTTTGATTCTGTTGCCCATTGGGTTAGCCTCGAGTGGTTGTCAAGCCACCCAAGCGAGTGGCATGTGTAGCCTTATTCTTCTTGGGTTCTCCATATCGCTGGCGAGTATGGTAAGTACAGTAGTGGTTCTTTGTTGAGCGGTGATTACATAATTGCGTACCTCTTACGACACGAGTGGTGACTTTTTTGTTGACACTGGGGATGGCGAACTGGACGCCCAATACGACTTCAGGATCTGCCGTACTCATCGTCTCGACCACTCTCAAAACAAATGATAACGCAGTCATTCTGTTCACTATAATGCCTCCTCTGCTCATCCGACATTCAGGGATTGAAGATTTGGGACAGCAGCCAAAATTTTGCTTGCGATGCGGAGGTCTGCACCTTTCGACCTCTCAACTTGTTGGTTATGTTCGCTGGCTAATGGATTGTATTTGCAACCTTTGGGGACTTTGCACTCTGGTTATGGTACCAGAAGCATGCCCCCATATGCTCGCTCCATGTACATTGAATTCAACAAAAAAAATGTGACGTTATGTGTTTTTGTTCTGTATAATGAATGACAAAAAGTATCAATGATATGCAACATGAGTACCTCAACAACTACCGATTGTTGGAGTACGAGCTCGCACACGGCTAAGTCTGTGTTTGTTCTTATCTTGTACCCAACCTTACCTACATAAAAATTTCCCACTCACACCTCAGTGTTTCCGTTATCACTGAGATATTGATATTATCTTAGATTGCTGCTAACACTGATACTGTGACAATTGGGCAAAATCTTGACTAATTTCTCACAAGACAGAAGTATATATGAATAAAGTCTCCAATCAAGAGAATTAGCAATGGATAATGCACTGTGTATGTACCAAAACAGGACACCAACATGTTGCTCTTGACTAAGTATTTCCTATCACAACCTGACTGATCATAACCCAAACCAGTCATCCAAATCTCTCCACAATGTTGAGAAGACTGGCTCCCAGTGGGAGTTGCCCAGTCCAGAATGCCTGTGCAAAGCACTAGGCTAATCCCATAGGAAGCTAGTAGCTAGGAAGCCAACTTACCAGTTAGCTTAGCTGCTTATGCTACACTAGAAGCTCTGTAAGAACTTGTATTGCTAGGATGC
>KZ302331.1:1393-18656 GCA_002554575.1 Amanita thiersii Skay4041 | reverse complement strand
TGCTTCAGGCTACTCTGGTCCCCAAGCATCCCTACTCATTGCCTCACCAAGCTACTTACTCATCTGGTTACCAGTAGTAGCTATCTTTACCTTCTTACTTGTTTCATTGCATTATTCTAGTTTGCCTTAGCTACCACTTTTGTATATAAACAGTAGCTACTGTTAGAATAGCCGCCCATAAGGCGCTAAAGTATTGGACTGTAGATAGTTATTAATAGTTACATCTAATTATAGCTAGCCACGTGTTGCCATGTGTCAAGAGTTCAGCCATGGACTCCCTGGAGATAGACTGCAGATATTCTATGAATATCACAATAGTGTCATGCGCAGCTACCCCAGGTAATAATGACATCATGCACAGCTACCCCAGGTAGCAACACATGTAGAATATTGGTCTGTGTGCATACTCCTGTACAGTATAAAAGAGGACCGTTTAGCATCCTAGAAATACAAGTTCTTACAGAGCTTCTAGCAGTAGCACTAGCAACTACCTAACAAGTAAGTTAGCTCCCTAGCTACTAGCTTCCCTTAGGGATTAGCCTAGCGCTTTGCGCAGGCATTCCGGACTGGGCAACTCCCTCTGGGAGCCAGTCTTCTCAACAGCTACTTGCCTAGGATCCCCTAGGCTTTCAATACAAGTATCTCCTCTACTCTCATCTCATTCTCATTGTCTGAGGATCTACCTAGAGCGTCACTCTACCTAGTGACCAGACATATCCTTATCTTATCTAAGCAGTGGTCATCTCACCATTGCTGCTGTTCTTGAGAGTCCTATACTTGGTCTTTGGCTTACTGCCTGAGCACTGAGATAGATGTCCCTTACACAATGTACATATTTTTGGTACTACTGTAGTACATGGTGTACATGTTCCAAGCACATGCAACATGCAGGATATTAGATTCAGACTCTGCTCAGTATGGATTGTCACACAATTGTCGAAGACTCTGTCCAGCATGCTATAGTCATTATCTGGGCCCAGGAATTCACTGAAAGACAATATTGTGTCAGAGCTTCCTTTCTATCAAATTTTTTCCTCCAGTTTGTGTTCCATCATTGAGCTAAGACACTATCTTCTTGAATCACCAAACTTTGTCTACACTATATCTCACATTTAACCAAATCTCCATGGAATTTCTTCAAAATAAAATTAGGTACATATTGATAGAGTGTATTACTATCTATTCTGAGAGCCTTGAAACCAGAAGTTGAGGAGGGATGCGAGAATAGCATGTTTTCAAACACCCAACCACTTTCAAAACCATAACAAACAATAGTATAGGACCTTTTAATGGGCTAGCTGTACTTATTAAAGCAATAACCCAATGGTGGGCCTTATGAAAATTATGCGCCAGCCCTACTATCACCCTGCACTGACGTGAGTGCCAGAAGTAGCACGCTGTCCACTAGGAATCTGAACCGTCTTACAAAATGCGCGTGCTTCTAGTGGCGGATTACCGCTCCGATTTCGTCTGTCCAAATCTAGTTCGAGTTAGTGAGTGTCAACAGGAGCAGGTGGCGGGACATTTCCTGGAACAGTCGAGTTCCGACCAACAATATTGTCAAAATCGATTTGTTTGTAGTGTGTTCCCGCCAATTGGTGATTGTCCAGTTGGCTTCGTCCATATAAGTTATTTGAATGGCAGCAGGGACACCAGAATGGGTGCTCATGCCACCCTCCTTCTGTGCCCTCACAGCGAATACGATACCCTTCATATATTGATCATCCTGTTCTCAACAGAATAGAATACGCCCAGCCTTTGAATAAGGGAATTCTCCGGGCGCCACATGAATTCACTTCTGCCACCTCTCAGCAGGAGAAAACTAGTATTGTCCGCAATCTTCGGCTTATGGGCTCTGCTATTTATGTCATTCCATTCTAACGATACTTTCTTGGAACTTGAACATCTTCGATCTTATGGTTGGTGAGAAAGCCTGAATGCAAACAAACAATTCCAAAGAGGCAGTAAATTCAATAACAGGGTCAAGTCTCATTCAATGCTTTACTCCAAAAACACTACATCCGAGGCTATGGGTGATGTACACCGCAGAGGATGACAACCTAATCACAATGAGGAACATGTGGATCAAAGAATTGAGGCAGAAGAGAAAGTAACTAGGTTAGGGAATGATGACATTCCCGACACCTACGCCTTCCGGTTTGGCCGTGGTAGTGGAAACACCATTCGAAGTGGGGATATTCCCCTAAGGGCTCTTGCCATACGGTCCCTCGATAGTTGCGGTAGCCCAAGCAGAGTCGTCGAAACCAGGCTGTTCGAATTCAACTGTGCTATATTTCCAAGAGGCATCAGAGACTAACGTGATGCTGCTGGAGCACTTGTAATCGTGCATGTCAAATCGTGCAGCGACAATGATGCCTGCTTGCCCACCATCGGTCTTTGCATAGACGGCAATTAGGAGGTCTGTCAAGGGCTGGGGAAGGTCAAAGACCCAGCACTGAACACTCTGCCAATTGTTTCCAGAGCCGATCATTTTGCCATTGACATAGAGTGTGTAATCATTGTCAGCGCTGATCAAGATGATGCCAGACGTTGCGCTCAACCCGTTGGGAAGATAAAAAGTCCTGCGGAAGGTACAACGACCAATGGGTGCATTACCATTGGCGTCCACTTCGTTCTTCTAGATCCAGTTAGCATTGGTGATGGAAAGGGGCGGAAAAGATGGACTAGGAGAAATAATCCCAAGCGGTGGGTTTCCTGCGTTCTGCTGGATGACAGCCGGTGGCCACTGACTATCGTCGAAGGAAGGTGCCTCAAACCCGGGCACCACAGCATTTGCGAGCCATGCAGTGTCGGTGACAAAAGACGTGGCAGAACCATCTGCGAATGTAATCTGAATCGCAGCAAGGACGCCAGTGGGTCCCCACTGGTTGTAGCCCCTCACTGCGAACACGTTTAGGACAGGATCAAGCCTAACGCAGTAACGCAAGCTGATCTGATAGTTATCTCCAGTTCCGATTTTGTTCCCGTTGACATACAGGACCATATCATTGTCAGTGGTGATCAAAATTTCAGCGCACACGGCTTTCTTGTCAGCAGGAGTGGGGAACTTCTTGTGGAATGCGCAGGTGCTGTCGTTGGGCTGGATGCCGTCGATACTTGGTTTACCCTAGATCCATTTGCACCAGTGAAGTCGAGTGTAGCTGTGATATGCAAATATTAGCACCGCAGCTGGTGATAAGTAAACTGAAAAATATTACCGTTGGTAAACATTGTCGATGAGATTGGTTGTTCAGTGGTGATGGATACGGTTTTCGTGAGCTTTTATGCATTCCGGAGTGCCGAAACAAGTACACCATATTCTGAAGTTTTGGAGGTAGAGTGACCCGTGCTGTGCTTGACTGAACATTAACATGACAACGTTCTTGCACCTGAACTACCCAGTCCTCATTCAACGCAGACCATCTATTCAAGGAAACAAAGGTCGTTGTGGAGATAGTCTGCTGAGGCAACCCTCGTGCCCAATACAGCCACTATTCGATGACGGCGGCACAATACTTGAGTGCACATTTTGACATGAAGAATGAGCGAACAGTTATTGTTTTTATGTTCAGCACCCCTGAAGGAGGTACTGGATAGACATTCACATTTATCTATCAAGTATTGGATGTTGGAATATTTCTACTGCCGATGTCTCATGGATTAATTTATGGAGACCGTTAATTGAAGTTCCCATTGAGGCTGGGGTCGTCCGGTACCGCCATTGATGTGGTATTTTGTCAAGGAGCGGAATTTGTGTGGCTTTGCTTGGCGTGCCTTACATTTATTGTTTAACTCAACTCGTGTCATCTGCCTTTGTAATACTTTTGGTGAGTTGCAGTTCTGCAATTTGAATCCTCAGCGGAACACTAAAGTATCTTGATCTATCCAGGATCGACATTAACGACATTGCATGATGAATCACTATCTCCTCAGCTGATCATTCATTTGACCTTGGAATAAACAACGTAATCCTATCAAACATGACGCCAGTGGTATGTCAGTCTTGATCAACAACTTCAAACTCCCACAGATGGAACAGACAAAGCTACTGCTAATCCTAGTCCAACCCGTGCTATTAGGAGGCCCTGGCGTGAGTGACATACATTGGTCAGGTACGTTGATTGAAAGCAAGAATGCAAGCAGATGAATTATTACCGACAGAAATAAAACAAATACTCTCCATCGTGCCAGGACTGTGGTCCCGTGCCGACAACATTCCATCCGGCGCCATTTATACCACTTCCACAAGTTCGACGACAAATGAAGCTAGTCTCAGCCTCATTTACATACCGCTACTGCTGAGTGGTAGGTCGCCTAACGGGTTCAAGTTGGACCTTGTCCATATCTCCTCCTCGGTCTCTACTGCTCTTAATGCCAGTGTACAATGTCGCCTTTGTGAAATGATTTCAGAAAAGGGAGACAATTCCATTTTGTCAAAGGCGATACACACGACTCTCGTACTTAATGCTATGACGCCAAGGCAAGATGCTACAGCTGAATTTCATTCCTGGTACGAGGAAGAGCATTTGCCCCTCCTGTCCCGTGTGCCTGGTTGGGGTTCTTCCTGTCGATACACACTCCTTGATCATCACTCCGAAGAACCCCCATCAGCAGCAGTAGCAACAGTCAACACCTCTGATCTACTGCTCCCAGAAACCACAGCCAGACCTTCATTTTCCAAACCCCCAAGTCATTTGGCATTACACACCTATACTTCCCCTGCCTCCTTTGTCTCGAAGGAGTACCACGACGCTGTCAGCACGCCCTGGAGAAACAAGATTGTGGAAGGATCGGTCGCAGAGAGGGAGAGATATGTGTTCACATATATTGGTATACTTGATGAGCTTCCTGACATTTCGGCCTAGCTTAAAGCACGTGGTTTTTTCTGAATTTTCGGCTTATACATGATTTCTTACTTGTTTGGAAATCTGACAGTGTGATTATGAGCATGTTTGCTAATTCATGTCAGTATGGTATTGATAGGAAGTACTTGTCAGATGCTACGAGAGACAAGCGATGAATACTTGTTCTTCAGGCACTGCCTGTCTTGAGAGATAGATGCGCCTGGTATTGTAATCTTCAGACTGATAATGTTGCTATAAAAGGCCAAGGCCCTAACTGCAGCCGCGTGATTTGAAAGATTAACAAATCAATTGGTTCTTGAGAAATAGACATTGGCCGTAGTTGGTGTGCCTTTTACCCAGAATGTGTCAGCGTAGTGACCTCGAATCTATAATGGTCAGTCCCCCACTTCTACACACGAATATGATGCTGACTTGATGAATCAATCATCCGTGTGGACATCACGGGCTTAAACACGCAGTTGAGTGATTGCTTGATCTGATGCAAAAAAAAAACCGTGAGCTAAGATGTCATCGATGTCATCACTAAATGAACACTCTCACACTTGGATTATGCGGCAATTAAAGCAACTACAGTAAATGATACAATACTGAAATTAAGATTACGATAGATTAAAACCTATCTCGGGGCGAAACGAAGACAGATAATAGGCTAGGGCATTATTAACGACAGGCGACAGATAGTCATCGCCGTCTGCGAAGGTATTGATATGTTATCTTTGTATTCTCATTGACGAGCACTTTGATATCAGAATGTCCCGCAAGTTCCCGCTTTCGAGATGCAGACAGGACTTGCACCTCTTCTTCAAACGTGTTTTTTACGTCACAGCACAGCAGGAACCAGTTGAACACAGGTTTTCGTGGTGGAGTGGGAGGGAGGATAATTTCTCGTGTCAGGGTATAGCCATCTCGGTTATAAGTGTCGATCTCTTTGGTGTACCCGTCTTCAACTTTCTCAGATAACCACAGTGTGGTGGCGGAATTTGATTGGTGATGGGTATTTGGGTGTGAGCGGTGGGAAGAGGATGTTCTTCGTGGACTCGAAGTTGATAACGTGGTTGGAGTGGGACTTTGAGGTACGAAATAGCTGAACCCGTAATCCATAACCTTGACAGATATGTGATGACGGGTAGTTCGGACGTCATTATTATTATCGGTGTGAAATAAATAAGAATCGGATGTTGATGCCTAAACGTTTGGTTGTTTGGATTATTTTTTCGTTGAGCTTTATAGTACCTAGCCATATCAAGAAACACATAAACGCACTGTTCGGCGTTTAGTAGGATCATAACGCTGAGCATTTATTGCTTCAAAGTACAGTTTATTCATTTCGTGTGTGAGGTTTGGCATAGGACTTGTTTCATTGCTGATACGCTGGAAGCGGGTCCAGATTAGGAAAGGACTGTGATTAGTTAGAGAGGCATGTGAAACTTACTCTCTTCATTCTCTTTCGCATGTCATATCGTTGTGCGTCCATGGCAGATTGGGTGTATTCTAGGGCGTCGCGAGCAAAGTTGGGGTATGCCATGGCTCAAGAAAAGAGAAAAGACGTGTGGAATGAAAGCACTACAGAGACAACCATGGAATGGTTAAGCTTTATAGAGCGGGCGCTGCGCTTTGCAAGAATGAAAGGGTGTGGCTCGGTGGCGGGGCCACATTAATAACGGGTGAAGAACAAAACAGGTAATTGTTATTGATAGCCGTCAATTGGGGAGCCACAATTGCACAATCAAACGTCAATGACAGGGATTACTACGATGAGGAAGGGATCCGGGAGCGTAATGCTTGCGGTTTAATGCGCCATCCGTTTTGCACACCGCGCCGCGCTGCGCTTCCTTGACGCCGCAGAGGCGAGCTTGATTTGGGTGATTACGTCAGGTTGAAACAGGATGTTTTATGTTGTTGGGGCGGAGCTACCGGGTCAAACAAAGACAAATCAGGTCAGACTGGGCCCTTTTGACACAAGCAGCATATATTTTTATGGTGCCCCACATTCAGCAGCAAGGTAAATGGTCTAGTGGTGTAAAGAGAATGCCCAAGCTGCTTTTTTGTTAGTGGCGCTGGGCTGCAGAATGGAACCGGTGTGCAACCAGGAACAGTCCGTGGGAAAGCGCGCCGGACGCCGCAAATTTGTTGCTTCACCTGTATCGTATCTCCATGTCTCAGGTTTCGACCAATTTCAGGAGTCTGTATCGTCTATTTCTCCGCTCTGTATCCGCATCAGTTTTGCATCATCCACAGGCAACGAGGAATCTTCGTCGGTTATGGCGGCCTATCTTTGAATCAGGAAGTCGGGTTATGCGGGAGTTGGACAACTTTCCAGCAGGATCAAAAGAGTATGAGCAGCGCCAGCAATGGTTGAAACTATGGAACCAACGACGTACGTGAATGTTATACTCCGCTCTCAATTTCCTGTAGGTCTGTTGTTGACGCTTACCTCTTTTAGTTGATAACACGTTGGCATTTTTGTACAACTCTAGTCAATCGAGGGGCCTCTCTCACAAGGTTACCCGAAATCTCGCATATTTGGTTCTTAGCGAACAACAACGGATACGAGCACATCTATTGAACTCTTGGAATCCACAGAAACCTATGGCATTGGCAGAAGCTTCCAGGGTGAAAAAGAAGGAAAAAAACAGAGAATACAGAGAATTTATCGGAAAGGCCTGGACTGGGCTGAGCCAAGTTGTGAAGCTAGCTGAAGCAAAAGACGGAATAACAGTTGGAAGAATAGTGGTGAAAGGCTGGAAGGCTAATTTCATGCGAAACCGAGGATTATGATTGATGGGTATGATGGGCTTTCAAGATGAGACAGGGGACATTTCTCCACCACAACATGACAAGTTACAGCCCTTCGGTCCGCGTACCACTCGATCGCACATCAAAATATAACGTGACAAGTCACGTTACCCTTCCCCTTCAATTTCCAGCCGCCTTGCTGTGCTGATTCAGGACACAGCATCAATTCTAATATCAGTGTTTCGACATTAAATCGGTTATTTCATCCTGTTTTTTTTTTTCCCTTGTCAGCTGATGAGATCTCGTTTACTCTGCTGTCCTATAAATTCTCCTTTGCTTTCCCTCTTTCTTTCCCCATCTTAATTTTCCGTCCTTCTGTGCACTTTTGCTTTTCTTTTCCTTTCTTCCTTGTTCTGTTGATTTTATTTTACCCTTGCAATGTCTGCATCCTTCATTACCTTCACCCCCGCAGCAGTTGCAGGTCAACAGCGCAAGTCGGGAGGTTTTGTTCGTCCGAAAGCAATTCTTGATCTTCAAGCAAGCAAAGAGTGTGCTATCCCTGAGGATCAGGTAAGAACAAGACAATCCCTGCTGGTTGATATTTGTCCTCAATGCTTGATAGATTGACGGTTTTGATTTTTATTCCGATATGAGGACACCGCCCCTCATGTGGGACTCAGACTCAGATTCCCAAGGCACACCTAGCCACCTCAAGTCTGTCTTTGAGGATTGGGATGACCCTGTTCCGTCCTCCACCGTCATCGTCACAGAAGACAATGATGGTGTGCAAACCGTCAACATATCAGCAGCTAGCTCGTTTTATCGAGCTCCTGAACGTCGGCCATTTGATTACGCGCCTTTCTCTGACTCGTCCTTTCCGCATACCTTTCGGGCCTATCCTGAAGGCTCAGTTCCAGAAGAGGACAGGTTTTCTGCACAAGATGGCTCAGAAGTGCTTAGCAAGGAGAAGTTGCCGCTTTCCCAGATAAACACATTCATTTTCGATGTCGAGTCTGAGATGCTCAGCAGCGACAACTGGCTTCCCCTTAAGAGCCCCGACAGTGTGCAGTCGGCGATCGAAGTTGGTTCGAAACACATTTTGGATGTACCCGCAAGCTTGACGTACGAGGATATTGATCGGTAATATGATATCCGCTCAAACCTTCGTTGGACGTGGGCGCTGATAAAGAGGCAAATATAGGATTAGTTTGCGCCGACACTGAGCGGGCAACACCTGTCCGAATTTTTGGCATTTTACGTTACACTTTTTTTCTTGCTCATCATACATTACCTCACTCATTGTTACCATCTTATATATCTAGTTAACCTACTTGGTGTAAAGTATCGTAAGGATATACGTGCTCTGATTTTTCGCTTGACTTGATCTCCGTTGGGCAAGGACTGAGGAAGCTTGAATTTTACCACGAGTGTCATCAGGGCTGCGTATTTGTGTTACCACGCCCTTGCTAATTTCCTTCATCACCAGAAAGATCTCAGCTCTACCACCGCTGATGCCATGTTTCACGCTTCTCATATTTGATTTCCCGTATTTTGGCTCCTTTGCTTCCCCTCTCTGTCGTGCAAACTCAAAACAGAAACGGAATGGCGTCAACAGCAGTGATGACTTCCTTACCAACTGAACCACAATTCAATAGGTGCTCCGCTTACGCTCATCTATCAAATACGCGTAAATTGACTTGGGGGAGCTGACAGCGGGATATACTACCAGGCGCAACAACATCGTGACTACCATCATCAACATGAGCAGAGCAACGACCGTGATACCCATATACAGGGGAGGGAGTCGCTCGATTCTGATCTGCTGTCAGACCCTGCCCAGCTGATAGCTTACGTTCTGGATGGAGCGTCAACATCTGACAGTCATACTCATTCCCGTGGTCTGTCAGAAAGTCGGAGGAGGGAGAGGGAGCTGGCATATGCTACTCTCTCACGCGAAGAACTACTGAACACGCTTGTAAACAAAGAATACGAGGGGAAACGACTGCTCAAGGCTCTGCGCGTCATCGTGCGGCATACGAATGCGCAGCGAGCACGGATAGGTGAGCTTGAGCGGGACAACCAGGAGGCTCTTGAACGGCTGCGGCAGGTGAACCAGAGTCGGGTGGAGGCGCAGGAAGGGGCGGCACGGTCGAACCATGAGGTGCAGCTGTACAGGATTGAGCTGGAGAACGCGCGACGGGAGCTGCTCCGTGGTGCTGAGCTGTTGCGCGCGACACAGCAACAGCGGGACGAGGCAGAGCAGGCTGCGGCCAGGGCGCGTGGCAAAGCACGGAGATTACGCCAGCAGCGGCTTGTTGATGCTGCGAGGGAGGAGGGGCGGCGGTGGGGGTTTCATGATGGGTTTGAACATGCGAAGCAAACGTATCTGCTTAACCAAGCCATGCAGGATTTGTCGCTAGAGCTCGACAACAGTCAGCAGCTTGTGGGTGGTGGTGGTGGAGATGAAGATGATGACGCTGATGCTGATGCACCCCAAGGAGAGCTTGTTCGTCAGGGTGATGAGGCGGCAGCTGGTGGTTCTGGTGACAACGGGTCCTTGGATTCGGAACCGGAGATCATTCAGCATTCTGAGCTTCGTCCGCCGACGCCGCGAGCAGGCCCCCCGCTAACACATGGCGTTGCAGCTCCAGTGCCCCATCATACGGCGCGCTCCCAGTCCCCCCGGTTACCGGCACCTGTGCCATTTTCTCAAGGACAATCACAGACGATCCCGACTCGACCTATGGTGACCCTTGTTCTCCAAGACCCATTGTATAACACTTTACCCCCAAGGGAGCCAACTGACGTAGATTTCCGCAACCTTGATTCCCGAGTGAGATTGGGTGCAGTCCCACCTGAACCCGCACCAAGAGATTTACCCCAGACTGTAGTCTCTTATTCTGCCAGTCGATCTGGTATGCCACCACCACCGCTATCAGTCAGATCTGGTACCCATACAGCTAGCCCTTTGGTCCAAGTCTATCAAGTCGACATGACAGATGCCCCGACTGAAGTGAATCACGAATCCACTGCTCATGACCAGTATTCTAAATTCCCCAGAAAACTATGGGTCACCGCCCAACAACATAAGAATATAAAGGGTTCAATTCCATCGCCTTCTAAATCTGATGGTTTTAGTCCTACATCTACAGCTCCAACTCAATCTGTGGCAGGTTCGAGCAGGCTATCGCAGAGACTGAAGCCACGGCCCTCTCTTAAAGATGATAAGAAAAAGAATACTTGGTATCGGACCTTTAGTTTTCGCAAAAAGATGCGAAAGCGTCCTGTCATTGATCTGGTTGATGATCAACCTGAAGTGGAGGAGGAACAGGATGACGACGAACTGGAAGAGAAGGCGATGTATGATCACCAGCCAGGGCCTTCTACGTCATGGTATCATCCAAAAGGAGCAACATCTGACCGACGGGGTGTCATTCGTCGACCCAGCTCTCCGAGTTCAGACTCTACGCATGTGTCACAAATGGCGATGGTAAATGCCCCGGATACTTCTACAGGCAATCTGTCTAGAATAAGTAGTAAGGAGGCTCATAAACAAAAGCTCAAAGAAAAAGAGAGTATCCTGAGCGTGATCAAAGAAAACCCGCTGAGCCGTGAAGCTACACCGGCTTCGAATAGGGTGTTTGACACTGATAGAACCCATCTAGTTGGTATACCTCTCATGACATCTTCGTCTACTATGAAAAGCCAACACAATGGCACAGCAGTGAGTGACTTTTAATAGTGAGCGGTGTGGTGCACCTAATGTGGCATATCAGAATCATTCACTGCGCGGCATTCTGTATGATATGCGTCGGCCACAGCATCCATCATCAGGTGATTTTCTTTCTTCCTCTACCAGACATCTGAAGTGAATTTAAATAGGTGTTGGCGGGACCAATGTCATAGCAAAACACCGGCGCACTGTCTCTGAAGCGACGCCACCTGTCACTATAAATGTACAATCACCGGTGAATCCCCAGTCTTTATTAAGAGATTCAAGTACTTTGTTTCTCATAAGAATAATCAGTCAAGGTCCCCGTCAGACGTTCAGCATGTCAAAAACGTATCTGACAGCTTCTTGAGTCCCAATCTCGTGTCTCAGTCGCTTCCCCAAACGTCGAATTCGTACCAAAATCTTGCCGGTTGTAAGTGGCACCCGTTTCTGTTACACCTTTCGGTCATCGTAATTACCCTGCCTACAGCTTCTGATAGTCATAGCCCCACTCGGCAAACGTCAGCGATGAATATCAAGGAACGGTATTTGGCTAGAACAGCAGCAGCAGCAGACAATCGGTCTGAACGAAGGTCACCTTCCATCTCATCAAGGAATCGAAGCGTGGAGCGACCTCCGTCGCGACAAACCGCGTCCCGGCCAAGCAACGCAGGAGTAACACCAGGACCATTTAGTCGTGGACTGCCTGGTGTGGCCGGTTCTTCTGATTCCGTGAAAGGACAGTCGTTAAGACGAATGCCGTCGAATGTAACTTTACGGAGTATGGGCTCATATGGCAAATATGACCCATCGGGATACGTTGACCCGTATCAATTCCAGCCCAATGCTGATCCTCGACCCCCTAGTAGGGGTGTCCCTCCAAGGCCGCCTTCTAGTCATTCTGGATTATCCTATATCAGTGAAAGGAGGTAGAGTGTACATAGGTTTTGTCTCTAAACCGTTTCACTTTTTTTTTTTCATTTTAAACTGTTGTAAACATGCTGATTTGATTGTATCACTAGTCTCTTTGTTGGACATTTGCATGCATATGTTGTTGTTGTTTTTGTACCTTGTCGTTTGTTTTTCTACCTCACGTTCAATGTTTATGTAGATCATTTAGATGATGATGAATTGATTAGTATCACTCTTCCCAAAATTAATGGTACACATGCGGCTTTCGAGATAATTATCAAGGACGAGTACCAGTATGGTTGTGGAGTAGCAGATACAGGAACTGTAGTTTCCTATCCCTTGTTCCTATGGTTATGAGGAGATGAGGCGTTCTGATGACTCAGCCGCTTCGGGATGGATGGAGGGCGGTTCCATACGTTGGCCCTTGTATGATAAAAAAACGCCGCGGAGCCCACTAGCTACCCTCCAGTGCATGTCAGTGTATAATAGTGCCAGCACAGCTCTTTATTTATTTACTATGGTGCCTCTGTTCCGGTGGTAAAAATATATATGCAAGTCATGTTGTTGGGTTTCGTTTGCCAGGGCTATTCTTTTGGTCGATGTGGTTCTGATGTTTGGGCTGGATATGTGGGGCTTGGGGTGGTGGAGATTATACTATCCAAACTTGTCAGTGGCAGACTGATAACGCTTTGTTCAGAATATCCCAAGTTGGTCCAGGGTACAGCATACACCTAGTAGACCGAGTGTCTATCCGAAGTGTGTCTACTTGGCCATCGATACAAACACGCTTAACCCGGGATACCGGTCCGATCCAACAGAGAACATCACAACCTGAAGAAGCAAGCTTAGGGCAACACCTTGTGTCTGTTCTACATCGTCACTGAATGATACAGTACTGGTTCAAGTCGGTGTCAACCCCTCTGCGGATCGGGGGACGCATTTCAGCTGCGAAGTTGATCCCGTCACGATTCAGGCCAGTTGGGCAGCACTAAATTGATTGATTGTTCATGAACCGCTGTGCCAGTATCAAGGTCGTATGTCAGAAATCAAGTCCAAATAACGCCAACCTATCCTTGTCGAGTTATCTTCCGTTCATTATATATGGAAAGCGAGAGTGAGTTGCTCATTTGAAGTGATGGCCGACCACAACACCAGTGTTCAGGACCCCGAACACCTATTGATGAATGCAAGGACATAATTTTTTCTTCTGAAATATGGCAATAGATTGATTGGGTTCAAAGTTTTGTAATGGCATTCAAACTGAGTAGCGCCATTGAATAGAAATAGAACTAGATTGTTTGGGGTCAAAGTTTTGTAATGGCATTCAAACTGAGTAGTGCCACTAAATAGAAATAGAACTATTGACTAGGGTGGTTCACCAAAGCAGTCAAGATTGATGCACTACATTTGGCTGGACTTGCCTTTGTGACCTTGCATATTTCTATGCCAATTCATAAATGACTCTGAGACAACTATACATTATTTGGGTATTGTTTGTGTCCATCTATACAGTTTATCATGATATGAAAAAAATAAATCAAAAAAATATACAAAAATCCAATCCAGTGCCCAAATTTCCTGACAACTTTTAGATCATGATTGAAGCAAGCATAACTACAAGGAATCTGCAACAAAAATGTGTGCAATGCCTAAGATTCCTCAATGGCCAGATTTTCTATATCCACAGCCAAGATGCAAATAAACCCAGTTGTTGAAATTATATGCTCACAAATAATTGAAGACATCTGTCAATAAAGCAGATATTGAATCATTGATTAGATAGTGAGAAGGATGACGCTCTTGTTCTGTCATAAGCAGAATCAAGTTATTATAAGATCATCATTACTCACAAATGACATGACATGAGAATAGAACTGTCCAACAGACTATTTGTTCTCACACTTGACATGACATGTGAAAGGGATTGATAATCTACTTACTCAGCACATTTGTTACGCCCTCCAACCTTCAGTGCTCAAGGTTCAACCCCTAAGCGCCCCTTTTACTATGCAACCCCTATTTTCGATGTTTTGATGTCTTGTTGTTTACCTTTGTTTATCCCTTTGCAAATACTCATCTTTACTGACTTTATGGACAGTGTTTCACCTGTAGTCAACATCATTGACTATTGCTTCGGGCTACTCTGGTCCCCAGCATCCTTATTCATCGCCTCACCGAGCTACTTACTCATCTTGTTACCAGTAGTAGCTATCTTTACTTTCTTACTTGTTTCATTGTATTATTTTAGTTCACCTTAGCTACCATTTAGTGTATATAAACTGTAGCTACTTGCCTAGGATTCCCTAGGCTTTCAATACAAGTATTCTTTCTACTCTCACCTTTGCTCTCATTGTCTGAGGATCTACCTGGAGCATCACTCTACCTAGTGACCAGACATATCTTTATCTTATCTAAGTGGTGGTCACCTCGCCATTGCCGCTCCCCTTGAGAGTCCTATACTTAGTCCTTGGCTTACTGCCTGAGCACTGAGATAGACGTCCCTTACAACATTCACATGTCTGACATATCATGTATCTTTCTTCTATTAATATACCTGGTCTGTAATGTATAAAAACCATGTATTCTGTAGCTAGAAAAATAATGAACTCCATTCTCTCAATTGTTGAGCCTTCACCTCCTCTTGAAATCATTGCTACATGCTACTCTCTCTGTTAACTACACTGCTCTAGATTGTAAGTGAAACTCTTACTTAACTAGCTGCTGCATGTTGCTGTTGTCTGTTGAAAAGACCAGCTCCCAGAGGGAGTTGCCCAGTCTGGAACGCCTGCACAAGCACTAGGCTAATCCCTAGGGGAAGCTAGTAGCTAGGGAGCTAACTTACTTGTTAGGTAGTTGCTAATGCTACTGCTAGAAGCTCTGTAAGAACTTGTATTGCTAGGATGCTAAATGGTCCTCTTTTATACTGTACAGAAGTATGCGCATGGACCATTATTCTACATGTGACTTTACCTGGAGTAGCTGCGCATTTACCTGGGGTAACTGCACATGATATCACTGCGATATTCATAGATATCCGCAGTCTATCTCCAAGGTGTCCATGGATTGATAGACAATTCATGGTAGGCTATAATTAGATGAACTATTTATAACTTATCTATGGTCTGATACTTTAGCGCTTTAAGGGCGGCTATTCTAACACTCCCCCTTGCTAATGATACTCCCCCTTAAGGGATATCACATAGCAAGTTAGACCTCTAGTCTGAATAGAATTCGAGACCGAGTTCCTTTCTGAATTGCGCGAATTTAATATTTGCCAAATTCTTTGTTAGAAGATCTGCAGGGTTATATTCTCCTGCAATAAATTCTAACTCGACTTTTCTATCTTCAACGACCTCTCTGATATAATGGTATTTGACATCAATATGTTTTGATCTCCTTTCTTGTACTGGATTGGAGGCCATAAATATTGATCCCTGGTTATCTCCACAAATTGGAACAGGTGTGACATTAAAACCTAATTCCGTCATCATGGAGATTTGCCAGACGACTTGCTTGCAACAGTCTGATAATGACATGTATTCAGCTTCAGTAGAGGATTGAGCTATTGTTGGTTGTAGATGTGATGTCCAAGAGATGGCACCATTTGCTAGTTTGGTGAAGAAACCCGATGTAGATTTTCATTTTATTGGGTCAGAAGCATAATCACTATCTGTGAAGGTGATGAGTGATTTTTTGCTGTTTCCATCCATGGTGAGTGCATATTTTCTTGTTCCATTGAGGTACCTGAAAATGTATAGGGCTTTATCTATATGTTCTTGAGAGGGATTTGCAGAATGTTGTGACATTTTGATTACTGCAAAGGCGATGTCTGGTCTTGTCCCAATCATGAGATATAATAATGACCCTATAATTTGTTGAAAGCAAGATCTTAGTTTGGGATCTGCCTTTTCAGGATTTGGTTGGGGAATATAGCCTGCAGGGAGTGGTGTTTTTGCTGTTTGGCAATTTTGCATACCAAATTGTTCAAGAATTTTTAGGAGATATTTTTGTTGATCAAGATGGAGTTTTCCATTCTCAATTTTGATGTTCATTCCTAAGAACTCTGAACAATCGGTTTCTCTGCATTCCCATTTGTTCATGAATTTCTTCTTGATGTCGAGTAAGAAATTCTTGTCTGGTCCAAGAAATAATGCATCATCTACATAGACAATGGCAATAACTATTTTGCCATTTTTCTTGAAGACAAAAATGCCTGCATCTGATTTGATGCAAGTGAATCCTAATTCTTTCATGGATTTTTCCATGGCATGCCACCAAGCAAGTCCTGCTTGTTTAAGACCATATAGAGCTTTTTCTAGTTTTAAAACTAGGTGCTCTTTTCCTTTTTGGATGAATCCCTCTGGTTGATTCATGTAGATCTCTTCATTTAGAGTACCATAAAGGTAGGCGTTTTTAACATCTAGTCCAGAGATGTGCCATTTTTCAAGGGCAGCAAGGGTGAGTATGAGGTGCACAGTCTCATACCTGATGACAGGGGAAAAAATTTCATTGAAGTCAATTCCTTCGACTTGTGAGAAACCTTTGGCAACTAATCTTGCCTTTTTCCTCCCATCAGATTTTTCATTAAAAACCCATCTATTTTTAATGATCTTTTTGCCTTTGGGCAGTGGTACAAGTTTTAGACATTGCGGCTTTCAAGGGCTTTGATTTCCTCTTTACAAGCTTCATACCAGGCATCTTTTTTGGATGGTGGTAGTTTGGCAATGTCTCTGAATTGGATGGGGATGTCATCGGGGACAGCTGCTTTGAGCAATTTTTTGAGTATGAAAGCAACTCCCCCATTACCCAAGAAGTTAGCTTTTTGGGTTAATCCCATTTCATCAAAATTCATGGCTTCAAGCTGTTACGCCCTCCAAACCTCTAGCGCTCAAGGTTCAACCCCTAAGCACCCCTAGCCCCTATTTTCGATGTTTCAACGTCCTTTTGTTTACCTTTATTTATCCCTTTGCGAATACTCATCCTTACTGACTCTATGGACAGTGTTTCACTTGTAGTCAACATCACTGACTACTGCTTC
>KZ302329.1:0-16217 GCA_002554575.1 Amanita thiersii Skay4041 | reverse complement strand
AATCGGACTTGTTACTTGTTTGATTAAGTGTGATTTGGAGTTGTGATATAAGTCTTGGGACTAAGAGGATTTTATCGGAGCACTTGGCTCTGGAGTTTCGGGCATAAGGGACACTTGGTTGCCTTCTGTCTATTGTTTATTGGACACTTGGTCTGGAGTGACGGTTAGAGACACTTGGTCTCTTTTTTTTTTTTTTTTGAATAGTATGATTTTTGTTTGTACTGTACATGCCATGTAATCTACCGCTACTGTAAGCAAATGTTCCTCACGAAGAGGAGACTTGAAAAATTATGGGGTGTGAAGGGAGGCGGGTTGCGCTCTTGGTGCACCCTGATCCTCGTCTTCATTGACGACCAAGCCTTCAAATGTGAAGGTGATTGGGTTGTGTCTGATAAACTCAATAATGAGTTTAATCACCGATGGTCTTCGTGTCAGTGTGGGTAGTGGTTGTAGTCTATGTACGAAGTCAGAACAATAGGTAAAGATATGCTCACGTGTGGCAAGAGCGTCTTCTCCTCTGTCAGCGCAAAGAGCACATGCCTGGGAATTCTTGCTTGGATGAAAGTGTTCAGAATATTCTGCAGTTGGCGCATGATTGGTGAGGGCTCTGGTGAGCCTTGAAAAGTTTGTGATGGTGTCCCCGCATAGGGCCCCCCACCATTTCCGTGTTGTAGTTACCCTTGTCCTGCGACCCAAATTTATCAGCATCCAATGAGAGCCGAAGGGAGGGGAGAGGTGTGATCTCCATGCCTCCATGAACTGTCTATGGTGATTTCATTTAATGAGTGATGGGGATCGCGAGTCCAATATTACGGCCGTGTTGCGATGGGTAAGTGTATCAGCGAGGTTGTTATGGAAGATCTTCTTGTGGCCAGGGCACCACCCGACGGTTAGGTGGTTCTGCAGGTTGTCTTGTAGCCATCATCAAAGTTTGAGTGAAGCGGCCGCCAAGCTCATCCAGTCATGGCTCTCTTTGCTGAGGAAGAGGCCGATTGCCGATCAAGAGTCTGTAAACAGACTTACTCAACCCGAAAGGCCAGATGAGAGAGAAGAGTGAGAGGTAGAGGGAGAGAGAAGGCAGATAGCCTGTTGGAGAGCTTGGACTTCACTCTCAGTGCTATTTGAGCTCGCGACACCTTTGTACCACGTGTTCACTGTTTGGCCTTGTTTAGTGAGGACCACCGCTGCCGTCACCTTGTCGTTTTCAGGGTTATGGCTGCCGTCCATAAAAATGGCATAATCCGCAGCTATGGAGCTAGCATTTATGTCTCAAATTCGATCATTCATCCATTGATCATACAGTTTTTTCTCCGTTTTTCTTGGGGGAATAGGGTTATCCCATGAGATGTGATCTTCGTATAGGTCAATTGTGCAAGCACCTTTTATGTGAAGAGGGTGTAGGGCAGAGTATTTTGGGGAGACCAGGATGTCTTTTGCTAGATGTAGGAGGGTTGGTCTTGGTCTCCGCCGTGACTTAGTATAGAGGAGATCATAGGTGTGATCTCCATTGTGTTTGATGGTCCTCTGTATCGCTCTCGATGACGGAAGTGTCGCTGTTTGGAGGGTTGCATTCGCAAGGCTTTTGTTCAACCATATTGTTACCGGTGGAATCAACGACAGTAAGTCTAGGCTCTTGATGGGGGTGGTGCTGAAGGCACCCGTGATCCATCAGTTTGCCACGTTTTGTAGTTTGTGGCATTTGTCTACCAATTTTTTGACGCCGAATCCATTATGCCAGTACCATAGTTGGAATCCATAGCTCCATATCACCTGTGCAATTGTGGTGTATATTAACGCTCGAGTGTCTGGTGAGAGTCCCCAGGTCAATGTGCCCATCATGTGCACTGATCTGAGGAAAGTGAGCACCTTGTTAGTGTAGCAATTAACATGGAAGGAAAAGTCTAAATAAGGGGAGAAAAAGAAACCTAAATATTTCCAATTACTCTGTGTTTTGATCATGATGCAATGCATTGGTGAGTTTGGGTCCTTGGGGATGTCGATAGTTTTGTGTAGAAGGTCAGGGGGAGTGAAATGACCATGTGGTTTTGAGAGGTCGAGTGCGTAAAAATTGAAGAATTCTGTTTTCGCCACCTCTAATGTGAGTCCTATGTGTTCAAATGCTTGAATTAATCTGAGGTAGAGGACTTTTAGGATTGTTTTGTTCCCCTCTATTGAATCCGAAGAATGTCCAATGATGCCGTTGTCCACGTAAAAAATGGTAAAAGAAGGGGAGTGGGGGTCCATTGGGAAATATTGGTTGAGTGCGGCTGCGATGCAAAGAGCAGATAGGATGGGGGAGAGGCAGTTTCCTTGAGGTAGTCCCAGATCAAAGGGTATGGGGGGCAAGGTGGCCGATCCCCATTTGTATTGAGTGTACCTATCTTTGAGGAAAGATTCAATGAATTCACAGATCGTGCTGCTGAAGCCTTGTCGGCGTAATATGCGAACCAATATTTGATGGTTAATAGAGGGGAAGAATTGGCCAATGTCCACTGCTAAGATTGATGTGTGAAGTCCACGTGCCTTCGCTTCTTCTATGTGTGTGGTTAAGAGGAGGCCTGCATCAGTGGTCGATGATTCTTTGATGCCTCCTACTTGTGCGGGGTGGACTATTCGGTGGAGGATGGCCTCCATGTTCATACATTCTGCTAGGATCTTCGTGGTCAGTTTACTCATCGTGTTTAGGAGGCAAATTGGTCGATAGGCCTTCAGAGAGGAGTAGTCGGCCTTATTGGGTTTAGGGATGACCAGAGTGGTTGACGCTTTGAATTTGCGGGGCCAAAATGCATTCTCCACCAACCATGAAATGCTCTGGTGTAGTTGATGCCGGAAACATTCGTGGTGATTCCATAAGGATTTCAGGTGTCTCCAAGTCAGGTGATCTGGTCCTGGAGCCGACCCATTTGCGGTTTTGGATAGTGCCTCATAGATTTCCGTTCTGCTCAAAGGATGGAAGGGGCGCTCTGGGAGTTGTTTGTACGAGTCTGTTTCTTCCAATACTGGTGATGCACACGATGAAGAGTTGAATTGTTCATGGAGGTGTGACCAGAGGTCCGGCATTGAGGAAATTTGTTTGCCATTCGATAGTTTTATTGTGGAAAAGGCGGGGGGTGGTCTAGCATTTCCCCATTTAGCCGGTTTCCATGGTTTACGATTATTGGACACCTCCTGAACGGCTTCTCTATAATAGGATTGGCGGGCCTGATGGATGTTGGATTGGTAAGCATTTCTGTTTTCACGTGTTGGATGTGTTGCTACCAGTTCTTTTGATTGTTGGCATTGTTCATTCCACCAAGGAGTTGGGTGTTTAGTGGAACCCGGTTTGGAGTTCGCATCCCATGCATGTTGGATTGTGTCATACAATTTTGAGAAATTGGCCTGCGCAATCCTATGTTGTAATGTTATATTGTCGTTTGCCACTGGGGGCGTCCACCATTCCGCATCTCCTATGGACAAAAGGAAGGCTGATTCCTCTTCACTGTCTTGTTTGATATATGGTGGTTGATATGGTTTGATGTCTTTTGACCACTGGATTGTGAGGAGGGCGTGGTCAGAGCTTCCTCGTTTATCCAAATCGACTTCGCAGATTGCTTGGGTGCGGTTGTGGTCCCTTGTGAAGGCTAGGTCTAAAACCCTATCTGCGTGTTGCATCGAGAAATGAGTGGGAGAGAAGGGGGAGTTCAGGAGTGATAGGTTGTTCAGAAACATCGTCTGTAGGAGGGAGTCACCTATGTCCGGTGTGGCGTGGACTGATGCGTCCCACTCAGCATGGTGTAGGTTAAAATCTCCTTGAATTAGGTTGATGTCTTGAACACGATGGGCATTCTCTATGAGGGTTTTGACCGCTTCGTTGCAAGGTCCTTTAAAAGGGTTATTGTATATGTTTATAATAGTGGAAGTTTTTCCTGTAAAATTGTTGGTTAGTTTAGTGCAAAGAATGTTATGGTGGTCAAATGAATCAGTATCTACAAAGATGGAGTGATTTGTGAGAAGGCGTTTATTTACAAAGGTAGCAACTTGTGATCAATTTTGGTATTTGTTGAAAGAGTGAGCGCATGTCCTGTAAGAGACGTCTATCTCAGTGCTCAGGCAGTAAGCCAAAGACCAAGTATAGGACTCTCGATGTGAGCGGCAATGGCAAGATAACCACTGCTTAGATAAGATATAGATATGTCTGATCACTAGGTAGAGCGATGAGCTCTAGGTAGATCCTCAGACAGTGAGAGCGAGATGAGAGTGAGAAGATACTTGTATTGAAAGCCTAGGGAATCCTAGGCAAGTAGCTACTGCTTATATACACTAAGTGGTAGCTAGGACGAACTAAAGTAGAGTGATGAAACAAGTAAGAAAATAAGAATAGCTACTACTGGTAACCAGATGAGTAAGTACAGTAGCTTGGTAAAGCGATGAGTAAGGAGACCTGGGGACCAGAGTAGCCCGAGGGAATAGTCAGCGACGTTGACTACAAGTGAAACACTGTCCAAAGAGGCAGTAAAGATGAGTATTCGCAAAAGGGTAAATAAAGGTAAACAAATAAGCGTCGAAGCGTCGAGAATAGGGGCTGCATACTAAAAGGGGCGCTTAGGGGTTGAACCTTGAGCGCTGAAGGTTGGAGGGCGTAACATGTCCAAGCCAGATGAATGACCAATCCATAAATTGGGGTTCCATTTGGATCAAAAGAGGGGACATTCTTGACTAAGTAATATGGACACTCTTGAATAAGTAACATGTCTGTGGAGTTAGCTAATGAATCCAGTAATCCATGGAGGTGTTTAATATTTTTAGCAACATTTTGACATACTATGTTGCTGTATGTCAGGGCGAAGGTGTCTGTATAGTTGTGGCGTAAATTCATGACACCTTGGGAGATAGTTGTTGCCCGGCGGCGTTAGGCGCAGTTGAGTTTGATAATCGTTGCGCGCGGTGAATTTCTTGCCTCTCTTTGTTGCGGGTGTTCTGTGCCTTGATGTATACAGACAGTTCCACCTTGTTGTTGCGAGCTTTGTAGAAAGGACAGTGTTCAGAGGTACTCATGTGGGGTCCTTTGCAATTGGCGCATTTGACTTCGCAGAGGTGGCCCTTGGAGCATGTGTCACATGCTGATTTGTGCATGGTAGTAGGATGAGGGCCTCCGCATCTCGCACAGTAGTGGGTTTTTGCTTTGCAGAACTTCGCGACATGGTCCCACCTTTGGCAGATAGGACAATTTCTTCTGTCTTCGCCGGATTTGAAGACAAACTTCTCACAAATCGATGGATTGTTGTCAAACTTGACAACTGAACCAAGGCATTTCTTCGCTACTGATCCTGTTTCAGTGTCGAAGATCTCGCATATCATGGTTTTCGTGTATGTTGGTTTTTCCACTTGACCTGGTTTGAGCGGGCAGGGTCTTTCAAAACGAGGGGTTAGGGAAAAGCGGACGTTTTCGAAGCAGGGGTGTTTATGTATATAATGGTATAGGAGACCATTGTCAAAGGGGAGGCCATCTGAATGTTGTATGGGGACTCTCAGGAAATGGAGTTTGGACCTGGGTTTGCGGTTTGCCAAGACCACCTCTGGGAAAAGGTCCAATACCACTTTCCGCAATGCCTCAAAGGCAGCTTTGCCATCTGGAAGATTGTTTTCCCTATTCTTATCGATGTTTCTGGTCATGGTGACCACGATCGCCTTCGGGTCTTTGGACCAGTTGGCGGACTTGACATGGTTGCTGCCAAGGGCTAGAAGCCACTCTACGTTTTCACTGATGATGCTATTGAGAGCGTCAGTGAGTTCCTCGTCCATTTGTTTTGGAGTGGGCAGGGTATTTTCATTGTCTGTTACAAAAAATTTAAAAACGTTGGGGGGGGGGGGGGTGGAAGGATGGTGGCTCAAGAGATTTTGTTATTGTTGCCAACAGTTTTCCATCCCCCGGCTCCGTCTTTCCTTGGGTCTTTTGTTGTGGCTGCTGTCTTCTGGGCATACGACTGAGGTTTGGTCGTTGTCGTCGTGTTCACTGGCTTGACAAGTTTTTGTTTGGTGTTTATGAGTTTGTCCTTTTCAGAAATTTTGTGAATTTCACACATGATCACCATGCTGTTATCCTTGTTCATGTCATTGAGGAGTTTCTGTAGATGTCTCGTATTGGGAGTGTTCCCTTTTCTCGTGTTGTCCGCTTTTTGTTTGGAAGTCGTGTTGGCCTTTTTGGGAGCAGGTTTGGTCAAAGACTTGGGGGGCGGGGAGGGAGGGGGGGAATCTGGGAGTACAGATCCGTCGTCATCCACTAGGTGTTTTGGCGTCCATTTGACAGTATCGGCTTTGTTGACAAGACGTTTGAGCGTTTCTTTCTTCTTGGAGGGAACTGCTGGATTAGTGATCTGTTCCCTTGTGTGTTGAACATAGTACTCAAAATCCTTAGTGGTGAGGTAGTCTTCAAAATCTTGTTTTCTTTGGTTCGATCTGTGGCAGTGTTCAGCTTGGAGGAGGGTTTGGAATTCTTTGTCAATATTGAACTTGCGTATCTCCTCCAGTTCGCGCTTTTTGTTACTATCTGTGAGCGATGAGATTGACTGTAATTGCAGCAAATCCTTGTCTTCAATGGCGCATGTGTCAGCCACTTCACAGTATAGTTCCTCCTTCATCTTCCTTTCTTCAAGAGGGAAGTATGGGGATAGTTTCTCGAAGATTTCAGACGCTGTATCTAGCCAAAGTTTCCTGTTCCGTTTGTAATCCTCCATTTTGGTCCAAGGTACAGGATGTCAGAATCTTTTATTTCTCTCTCTCTTTCTTTCTTTTCTTTTCATTTTCATTTACCATTATCCGTTATTAGCGCCGACATAGACGCGCGCTTCCATTAGCGCCTGTCTGGATGCGCGTCTTTATTAGCGCTGACCCTAAGCGCGCGCCTATCCTTTCTAATCCTCAAGGGTTGATGGTTCGATCCGGCCTCTGGCCATTCTTTTATTTCTTTCTTCGTATATCAATCATTGTTGTAGTTTATTTGTTCCTTAGCTCTTTGATAGTTGTCCTACTGTACAACTTCAATTTGAGTCTCGTTTTCTCTTTCACTCGCCTCAACATCTACGGAGCGACGCCTGAGGGACTTGTAGGATCGCGGTGAAAGGTTGTTCAGTGAGAGTTCTAACATAATCAAAGAGCTATCACACTCACCTGTCGTGGCCGTCTCTTCGGACGAGACTCATTTTTCATTTCTTTCTTCACTTCCAAGACGCGCTTGCGTCCCCCTTCTCCCACATCGTAGTAACGGAGGGTGTCCCTCATCCGAGGCACCCCGCATTGTGCAAAGCCTAATCACAGGCTCCATCGACCCCGTCTGACGTGCCCAGTGCCCCCTTTTCGACCCAGAACCGTTACGGCTAGTGGAGAAAGACTAGCGTAACTCACGGAGAATTGTTGGATCTTGGTCTAGGCGTACCCCTGTGTTGGTACCCTCTCCGAGAGAAACTCGTTCGCTCGTCGCCTTGCGCGCCATCGATCGTGGAGGCCTCCCTTATCTCACCCCATCTATTACCTAAGAGGCAGACTAGGGTCACGTGCCCGCCTCAAGGTTCTATTAGTCCTCCTACCCTTTCCCCCATCTCTCTTATCATCACCATCATCTATCCCAATCCACAATGGATCCCTTACTATATTCCCTCTTACCATTCTATTATCTCTTTCGAATCCTTTTTCTCCCCATCCGCATGATGGTTGGGGGCGCAGGAGGTGGTACCGATGAAGACCCGGATTGGTCTCTCAACCAGGTGCTGGCACAGATCCAGCAACTCATGAATAGCGTGGCGGCCTTACAAAATACAATCCACCAGCAAAATGCTGTCATCCAGCAATTGCAAAATCAATCCGCTACTGCAACTCCTGGTTCCACTCCCCGCGGCCCTAAAATGGCGACACCCCCCATTTACGACGGCGCCATGACTACGTGCGAAGGATTCATTAATAGCTGTCGTCTATACATGTCAGCTAAACCCCAAGAGTTCCCGACCTTACAAGTTAAGGTCACTTGGGTGTTAGGATTTATGCAAAACGGTATGGCTCAGATGTTTCGAGATCACTTCTTAACGTACATGAACACTCCGGATTATCAAACGCAATACGTACAATCAACGGAACCGGATCCAATCGAGTTGCTTTACCGGGATATTTACAAAGCATTCGGCGATCCCAATAAGCAAGCGACAGCGATCCAAGAAATCACAACCATCAAACAAGGTTCGAAATCCGGTGAAGAACATGTACAATTGTTTAAGCAGTGTTATATGAGGTCGGAATACGGTGAAATCGCTGGCATACATGAATTCAAACGATCGCTAAACACCCCCTTACTCGACAAATGTATGGCAGTCCCCGATCTCCCAAACACCTTAGACAAATGGTATGATCTCGTCATCAGGCTAGACCGACAATGGAGACAAGCGGTCGCAGAAAGAAAGATTTTCGCCGCTCGAGGAGGTAGCGGCACTGGTGGGCAAACTAGTGCAACACAACGCACTAGTCAACAGGGACAAACACAGGCAGGCAACCAACGACAGGGCTTTAACCAACAAGCACAACGGAACTGGAGAGCACCGGCCAATCAACAACAAACATCGACACAGCCTCAGCAGTGGAGACCTCCGATGCAATCAGCACCGAGAGATCCGAACGCGATGCAAGTAGACCGGAGCCGTGCCCCAATCAGATGTTACAACTGTGGTCAGACCGGCCACATTGCCCGAGCCTGCCCCAACCCCCGCCAGCAGCAAACGCGTTTGATGAACGCGTGGAACAATGGATCAGAGACAGAGTGCGAAGAGTTGTGGAGGATGATGGGTGGCGGGAAAGAACAAGTGGGAGGTGGTGTCGCCCACGTTGAAGAAGTCCCGGTTGTGACTCCAGTAGCAGTCCAACCTCCGGTTACACATACAGCACCCCAGGGTTTTCGCTTCGGCCAATGAGCAGCTTCGACTCAACGGCCCCAATTAGTAATTGTACAGATAGCGCGCTATGTATTGACTACATACTCGAGAACAATAAAGCATTTGTACATTCAATCAGAAGCGAACCATTAAGAACCAATGGAAAAGGGCTTAGAACTTGGACCGGACCCTGGGTAACCAGGAGGATTTGGAACGAGAGCAAAGAGGAGGCGCTGAGAACGCTCCAACAATACTCTCACAACAAACGGATAAATGAGGTTACTGATTCGCTCGTAAATGAGTTAAATATGATGAGTGAAAAGGATGCACTTATGGCCATATATGAACTAAAACAGAAACCGACTGTTGTAAGAACAACCGGTAACAACCAAATGGACATCAAGTGCACTATTTCAACTACCGACACCCTCGAAACGTTTGAAGTGAAAGCATTGCTGGATAGCGGATGCACCGGATCTTGTGTCAATAAGGAGTTCGTCGAGAAACACCATTTAAACGTCACACCCCTACCACGACCCATACCAGTTTATAATGCTGACGGTACAAAAAATAATATCGGCTTGTTAACGCACAAAATACAACTAAGGGTCAAAATTGGTGATCACATCGAACTCATGGATTTTAGTGTCGCAAATATAAGCAAAAATGAAATATTCCTCGGTCATGATTGGCTAAGATATCATAACCCAAAAATTGACTGGAAGAATGCGACACTAGAATTCTCAAGATGTCCCGGTGCATGCCAGAAAGGAAGTGTGGTGAATAATCCAGAAGAGGAGGTACTGGATGAAGTAGACTGGGATGAGATGGAACAGGGAGATCGCCTCTTAGCAGTCCAAATAGGCCAGGAAGAATTACGGCTACGAGCGTATCAATCGAAGGCTGGACAACTAGCGGAACAGGTCTATGTCCCGCAGACCTCACAAGAGTTAAACGCTAAACTACCCGTTTACTGCCTTCCTTACAAAAAGGTCTTTCAAAAGAAAACATTCAATCAATTGCCACCGAGAAGACCTTGGGATCACACTATTGAACTGATCCCTGGGTCGAAACCGTTGGATTGTAAAATCTACCCAATTAATCCAATGGAACAAAAGCAATTGGACGAATTTCTTAAGGAAAACCTAGATACCGGCCGTATTCAACCCAGCAAGTCTCCAATGGCATCCCCCTTTTTCTTCGTGAAAAAGAAGGATGGATCCTTACGCCCCGTTCAAGACTATAGAAAATTGAACCAGATGACGATAAAGAACCAATATCCATTGCCTCTGATCAGCGAACTCATTGATAGGCTATCAGAAGCAAAATATTTTTCAAAAATGGATATCCGCTGGGGTTATAATAATATAAGGATCAAAGAAGGAGACGAGTGGAAGGCCGCATTTAGGACAAATCGGGGACTGTTCAAACCACTAGTAATGTTCTTTGGGTTAACGAATTCACCGGCTACATTTCAGACAATGATGAACGACATCTTCAGAAACGAAATAGCCGAAGGATGGATGAGTGTCTATATGGACAACATTCTCGTCTTCACAAAAACCCTAGAAGAACACGGACGCAGAGTAGCACAAGTCTTGGCTAAACTAGAGAAACACCAACTATCTCTTAAGCCAGAAAAGTGCCAATTCGAGAAAACCGAAATAGAATTTCTCGGATTAATTATATCTGCAAATACAATTCGAATGGACCCGATAAAAGTTAAAGGGGTAGAGGAATGGCCAGCGCCGACCTGCAAGAGGGAGGTACAGCAGTTTCTGGGATTCTGCAACTTCTACCGCCGGTTTATTGAAGGATTTGCTAAGATCGCAAAACCTCTCACTAAACTAACCAGCAAGGTAGAATGGCAATGGGGAAAGGACCAATGGAATGCATTCAACGCTCTTAAAAAACGAGTTACCACTCAACCCATACTCGTAATCCCAAACACAACTGCCCCCTTCCAAATCGAGTTGGACGCCTCTGATTTTGCCCTTGGAGGAATACTCTCCCAACAACAGGATGACGGTACATGGCGACCCGTGGCATACATGTCTCATTCATTGAACGAAGCCGAGTGTAACTACGAGATTTACGACAAAGAAATGCTCGCAATAATGACATGTTTCTACGAGTGGTCCCATTATCTCAAAGGAGCGGAAAAGGAGATCGAAGTACTCACCGATCACCAAAACCTAACATATTTCAAAAAACCGCAGAACCTTAACCGCCGTCAAGCCCGTTGGGTGACTGACCTCCAAGACTACAAATTCGTCATTAAACACCGACCTGGAAAAGCGAACACTAAACCGGATTTATTGTCCCGACGAGCTGGTCATGAACGAGGAGATAATGACAATAAAGACGTCATCCTCCTAAAAGATCATCTCTTCATCCGAATCTACAATGATGACCGAGCTCTAGGTGAAATTGAGGACAAAATCGCAAAAATCCCAAAACGGTTTTGGGACAAACAAGTCTCAGATGCGCTTTCCAGAAAGGATCTGGAATACCAGACTAAGGACGGATTTGTTTATTGGCAAGATCGAATCTACGTACCCGTGAACAGGGAAATACGCGATTTCATAATCATGGTATGCCACAGCTGGGCGACCAATGGTCATCCGGGAGTAGCGAAAACAATTGAATTCATTACTCGCAACTACTGGTGGCCGAATATGAAATCGGACGTAGAACGGTATATCAAGGGATGCGAAAGATGTGCAACCAATAAACCACTTCGCCAGAAATGAAAAGCACCCTTGCATCCTAACGAAATACCGCCGGAACCCTGGCACACGATCTCCGTAGACTTCATTGGCCCACTCCCAGAATCACGAGGATACGATACAATCATGGTGGTGGTAGATCGGCTCACTAAAAAGGCGTATTTTATGCCAACTAACGCTAACATCACAAGCATGGGTACAGCAACACTTTATCGAGATAACATTTTTAAAGAACATGGCTTACCCAGGAAAATTATTAGTGACCGAGGCCCCCAATTTGTATCGGGATTCATGCGAGACTTGTACAAGGTTCTAGGAATACAGGGAAACTATTCCACGGCATATCACCCCCAAACGGACGGACAAACTGAAAGAGTAAACCAGGAGCTGATCGAATACCTACGGTTCTATATTAACAACCGACAAGACGACTGGGCGGATTGGCTCCCAATCACTCAGTTTTGTCACAACAACCGATCCCATTGCTCCACAGGATATTCACCATTTTTACTCAACAATGGACGTCACCCGTTTACAGGAATAGAACCCCTAAGGAAGCCGACTAACGATTCTGTGGAAACTTTCATCGCTAAGACAAAGAAGGCACTCGACGACGCCAAATCCTCCCTTGAAAAAGCAAACACCGAAATGAAAAAGTCCTACGACAAGAAAAAGGGAAAGGCGATCGAATACCCCATAGGATCAAAGGTTTTACTGGATGGAACCAATCTGAATATCCGTATACCATCCAAAAAACTTGGCGCGAAATTCCATGGACCTTTTACAATCAAGGAGAAAGTAGGCAATTCTTCGTATAGGCTTGAACTACCAGAAACTTGGAAAATACACGATGTATTCAACGAGTCCCTACTCAAGCCCTACATTACACCTACGTCTCCTGGTCAGGTCTCAAATCCTCGTCCTCCCCCAGAGCTGGTTGATGGTTTAGAAGAATACGAAGTGGAAGAAATTATGGACAGTAGGGTAAGACGAGGAGGAGGATTAGAATATTTGGTGAAATGGTTTGGATACCCAATGGAAGAAAATACGTGGCAACCCGCAGCGGACCTCGAAAACGCCCAAGAGAAGGTCAAGTCTTTCCACCAGCGTTTCCCTGCTGCACCACGACCTTTAGCGCTCAGACACTTTGAGTTTAGGCGCTATGAAAACCACACAGAACCTCGGGTACCACGTTGACTATTTGGTTGGGAGGATGGGAAGTTCGAGAGAGACTATTTGGAGAGGCTGGAGAGAAATTGGAGGATATGGAAGGGAGCGAGGAAACAAGCAAACTCCTTATGATTGCGTGGGCGCAATCCTTAAGGAGGGGGTGATGTCAGAATCTTTTATTTCTCTCTCTCTTTCTTTCTTTTCTTTTCATTTTCATTTACCATTATCCGTTATTAGCGCCGACATAGACGCGCGCTTCCATTAGCGCCTGTCTGGATGCGCGTCTTTATTAGCGCTGACCCTAAGCGCGCGCCTATCCTTTCTAATCCTCAAGGGTTGATGGTTCGATCCGGCCTCTGGCCATTCTTTTATTTCTTTCTTCGTATATCAATCATTGTTGTAGTTTATTTGTTCCTTAGCTCTTTGATAGTTGTCCTACTGTACAACTTCAATTTGAGTCTCGTTTTCTCTTTCACTCGCCTCAACATCTACGGAGCGACGCCTGAGGGACTTGTAGGATTGTGGTGAAAGGTTGTTCAGTGAGAGTTCTAACACAGGATCTGCCAGAGGCATATCTTGGTCTCTGTGATTATTTGAAGGTGCCGGGGATGGGGAAGTATGCCAGGTCCGTTGTTGTAATTTCCTGACTATGACCGATATGCGGTGTTCCGTTGCTTTGGCTTGCAAACCTTTGTTCTTGACGTCCTGTAGAACCTTGAGGGCCCATTCATGGTTGTCATTGGAGTGGAGGTCGTTGATTATCTCTGTGACGAGGCGTGATTGTTGTGACGTGGTGAGGTCGTTCAAGAAGTATTTTCCTGGGTTTTGCAGGATAGTCCTTTCAGCTGTTTCCCATCCTCGTTGGGTAATGAGGTTGACCTTGTCCTGATCTTTGGCCTGAACGGATTTGCGTTTAATATCCATAATCGCTTTGGTTGCATTTTCGTTGAGGGTAGTGATACAGGAGATGATTTGATCACGTCTGTCGATTTCCGTATCATAGACCTGCTCAACTGACATTTGGGCGTATTTATGAGTCTTGTCCTCCAGGAGTAAGAGGTGTGTCGCCTGATCGAGTGTGGATTGAGTGCAGGTTAAGATGTTGTCCTTCCACATAGATTTGGCCATTTCTTTCCATATAGCAGTTGTTCTCCGGATTAAATCTACCTTGGAAAGTTCCTGTGTGAGATCTTCCATGGCCGAGTCCTGGGTGGTTTGTTTATCGTCTGAGAGGAGGTTGATTGTTTCGTGCATTAGGCATCTTAGGCACTCATCCTCGAAAGTTTTCCAGGCGTTTTGGTCCTTAGATCTTGCAAGGAGGCGTATTTTGTTGACAAAATATTCTTTCCTGCTCAGGTCGTCTGCGGCGTTGATTATTGTGGATCATAGAACCATGGGGTTGATATTCGGGAACTTGGAGCAACATGCATCCAAGCAGGCATTGGTAGCGTTGGTCCAGATGTTTATGCTTGCGTCGACAGTTGATTTGGGGAGTGGGAGATGATGTTTGAGGGCGTCCAATCGGTCTTTGCGTGATAAACCATCTTCTTCTGTGTCTTCCACTGCTTCCAGAGGGCGCTTCTGGCCAATCGACAGAGAGAAAGATGAAGAGGGAGGGATGGGTTTTTTGGGTGTGTCATTTCCTGTTAGCCACCCATACGTGGTGCATTTGTGACCCTTTTTGTCTGTAAATGCCCATTTGTCCGGTAGAGCTGTTTCATTTGCAATGGAGTCCATTATGCTGTGTTTGTCATCCTGAGTGAAGTCTGAAATTGATAGACATAATGTTCTTGTGAAGTCTGTTTGTAAAGGCTTCATCCAGGTCATCTTGGATTGTGTGGGTGGTGTCCATGAGTAAATAGTTGTTGGAATTTCCTGAGAAATCCCAATCTTCCTGAATTTCCCTATAGATAATTAGGGGGATGGTGGAGCCATGGGAAGCAATCATGTAATCCGCGATTTCCATTTTTAATTCCGATGCAGCATATGCAACAATCCTTGCTAATAAGTCTGTTTGGATGGTGCGCTCAGCAAGAGCGTTATCAAAGCCCAATCCTGTACAAGTATGGATATGTGCCGCTAGGGCATTGCCCATGTCTTTGACTTGTACCGATGGAACATAACCTTTAGTCTGTAGCAGAGTGTTGGCATTTGTGGAGAAAATGTTTTGAAGGACGAAGGTGGGGTCTGTACTAGAGGGAAAGTCCAAGGATTGGGGTTTATCCATGAGGGCAGGGAGGGATATAAGTGTGCCTGTGAGATTGATATTGGAGTCGGTGAAATCCTGTGTTAGGAATGCCAGGGGAGGGTGAATTGGGGCCAGTTGAGCGATGTTTTGGGATTCGTCAAAGGTGGTCAATCACATACGTGATATGTATCCGTCGTTTGTCAAGTTATCCACAGACGATGGTCTGAAGACAGTGTTCATGTCTATTACCAGGGAGGCCTTCGGTGTGACTGAGTGTGACCTGTGTCCTTGACCCTGTGTATCCAAAGTGGTGGTATCCATGTGTTTGGTTGGTTCCTCGTGTTGTCCATGAGTTGAGTTGGGGGAGTTTGCCCTGCTGTTGACAACAGAGTCAATGTAATGTAGAGCATCATCCGACGCTGACTCCTGTTGGTACGTTGAGCGGAGGCTGCTAATAGCAGTGGAAAAGGCACTGTTGTTGAGTCCTACAGGACTCGGGGATACTGAGTATCCTCTATCACTCATTGTGAAAAGAGGGCTTGACTCTTTTTTCTTTGGGTTTTTTAAAATTTTTATAGACCTGAAAAAGACAAATAAAGGGAAAGAAAAAGATTTGGAGGGTGTATTGTTATGATTTGAAAACCGAAGTTATTCAAATGTGAAGCCAGATGCTTGTCGAAGAAACCACCACTGGAAGGGAGAAACTGTTTGTGTTTGTTTGGTCTAGGGAGATGGTGGTGGTTGGGGAGAGAGGGATGGACACTTGGTCTCTCTCAGTTGTGTAATTGGATTATCTCGGAGGGACTTAGACATTTGGTCTACTTCCTATAAATTCTACAACCCATCACACCATTCAACCGCCTCAATTAGAGTTTACTACACCTTTATAGAGGACCTTTCCAGCATCTGTCCAACCTTGCATAATTATTGGGATTGTGTGTGTGTGGGGGGGTTGTGTGTGATCACGCATTTCCTGTCCACCCCCGCCGGTCACCTTCTCAATGGATAGTGAGGATCACTACCAGGCAACCTTTCACGAATATCAAAGACAGTGGGCACAGCAGCAATTAGAGAATTGGTTGTGGTACAACCAAGCTCAACAACAGGTGATACAGCAAGCACAACAGGCCAATCAGGCAACTACAGACTTTCAGGCGGCACAACAGGCCAATCAGGCAAATTGGAGTTCACAACAAGTGAATCAGCAATATATTACTCAAGTACCAGCTGGGTTACCAC
>KZ302328.1:3136-18785 GCA_002554575.1 Amanita thiersii Skay4041 | reverse complement strand
ATTAGAATAAACAAAGGTAAACAAAGAGATGTCGAAACGTCGAAAATAGGGGTTAGGAGCGCTTAGGGGTTGAACCTTGAGCGCTAGAGGTCTGGAGGGCATAACAGAAATAGTATCAGGATTCGAACATTTATTATCAAAAGCATCCCTCCCAGCCCCAGAGAATGATTCTCTGAATCTCCCTTATCACATCTGGCACAAATGCCTAGGCCACCCCAGTGCTGAGGCCCTAAGGCATTTCAAAACTGATGCATTAGACATGCCACCTAATGTAATCAAACCCAGAACAGATACCATCTGCACTGGTTGTGTAAAAGGGAAAATGACAAACAAGTCATTTCCAGCTTCTTCTTCAAGAGCTAAACAACCTTTTGAACTCATACATTCTGATGTCAAAGAATTCCCTAAAGAAGGTTTCAGACGTACCAAATATGTCGTCACCTTCTTGGATGATTTTTCTGGTTGGTGTACTACAACACAACTGCGAAAGAAATCCCAAGTATGCAAAGCCGCTAGGAAATTCTTTGCCCTCATAGAAACACAATTTGACACCAGGGTTAAAAAATGGCAAACCGATGGTGGTGGAGAGTTCAAATCAATAGAACTCTCTGAATTAATAAAAAATAAAGGAATAATTGAAGAAATGAGTGCCCCGCACTCTCCCCAACAAAACGGCCATGCTGAACATCTCAATAGGACCCTACATGAAAAATCTGAAGCAATGCGACATCAAGCCTGCTTGCCAGAATCCTTTTGGTCATTCACCTGGGCACACGCAACTTACCTTTACAACATAACACCTCAGAAACGCCTTAAATGGAAATCTCCTCACCATACACTATATGGTGAAAAACCCTCTGTTGAATCCCTATGAATTATTGGTTGTGCAGCTCATGTTTGGATACCTGAAGAAAAACGCCAGAACAAATTATCACCTCGATCAGAGATGATGATTCATCTGGGATTACAACCAGGTACCAAAGGATGGTCTTTCCTCAGGTCTAATGGTTCTATCTTCGTCGGCACCAAAGCAGTCTTTGACGAATCAGTCTTCCCAAGATGCAAAAATACAATCACCCAAAAATTACTGACAATCACTGAAAACCACCCCTCTGGAAGCAAAACTTCAAAAGAAATGCCTCCTCCACTCAATGATACACCTTTTAATCCTCCATCTCCCATGGAGTTTAAGAAAGGTTCATTGCAAGACAGTGATTCTTTGAATAATGATTCAGATGACAACCCTGCTTCTGAAGACGATAACAAATCTGACAATGAATCAGATTTAAAGCATGAAGAAGAAACTGAAGATGATAACAAATCTGACCCAGAATCAGATTTAAAAGACGAAGAAGAAACCACTGACTGTTATGATATGTATATTCCTTTTAATTCTTCTTCTTTTCTTTTCTTTTCTTTTTCCTTTTACCCCTTTCCTAAGCACTTTGTTAGACGCCATTCTAAGCACACGCTTACCTAGTGCTAACTTAGATGCGCGCTTACCAAAGACACCCACCTTTTGAGAGCCTTGGGTTTGATTCACATTGAGTCCCTCTCTTTTATGTTAGTTTATATTCGTTGTATATAGTTGTTTGTACCCTAGCTCTTCGATAGTTTACCTTGCTGTAACACTATACAAAAGTTCGCCTCTTTCTCTATTTCTCTCTTCAAACTTCTGGAGTGACACTTGAGGACTTTGTTGGATCGCGGTAAAGGAGGTTATAGTAAGCTTCTAACATAATCGAAGAGCTACTTTCCTCACCCATCTTGAACGTCTCGCAAGACTCACCTTACCTTCACGTCCATGAGCACGCTTGTGCTCCCCCCACACACTTCTTCTCTCAGATCAGGAGTGCTTTGTATCCACAGAGCCCACCTCACTCGTACGCCTAGTCACAGGCACCTTCGACCAATACCTAATCACAGGTACCACGACCCCTTGTACACAGCGTGTCCATCGACCATGTCCCATTATTGCTAGTGGAGATAGACTAGGATAACTCACGGAGTAACTGAGGGATCTTATACAGAGGCATAGGCTCGTGATCCTACCCCCTTTTGATTCAGAAACCCGTTCGTTCATCGCCTAGCCCGCCATTGACCCTGGTTTCCCTTATCCTTATCAATCTCATCACCTAAGTGGCAGTTCAGGGTCGCGCGCCCGCCACAAGGTACTACTGAACACCTACACCTCATTTTCTTTATCACCCTTATCATTTTTCCCCATCAACAATGGATCCTTTGCTATACACCCTCTTACCCTTCTACTACCTCTTTCGTATCCTCTTCCTTCCTTTCCGGATGATGGTCGGTGGTCAGGGCAGAGGTACTGATGAGGAACCGGATTGGTCCCTCAACCAGGCCTTAGCCCAGATACAGCAGTTGATGAACAGTGTTGCTGCCTTGCAAAACACTGTCCATCAACAGAATGTGGTTATACAACAGTTACAGAACCAGACACCACTGCCCGCAACCGGATCTACACCTAGGGGACCGAAAATGGCCACACCACCAATCTATGACGGCATGATGTCTACATGCGAAGGGTTCATCAACAGCTGCCGCCTGTACATGACTGCTAAACCCCAAGAATTCCCAACCCTCCATATCAAAATTACATGGGTTCTTGGTTTTATGCAGATCGGCATGGCGCAGCTCTTCCGTGACCACTTCCTCACTTACATGGCTACCCTGGACTACCAATTGCAGTATGAACAATCCACGGAACCCGACCAAATCGAGCTCCTTTATTGGGACATCTACAAGGCGTTCGGAGATCCGAACAAACAGGCAACCACAATTCAGGAGATTACAACTATCAAGCAAGGACTCAAATCCGGTGAAGAGCATGTACAGCTCTTTAAACAGAGCTATATGCGGTCCAGATACGGAGAAATTGCTGGGATCCACAAGTTTAAGCGTTCGCTAAACTCACCACTCCTGGATAAGTGTATGGCGGTTCCTGAACTCCCGACAACGCTTGATAAGTGGTATGATTTGGTAATCAGGCTAGACTGTCAGTGGAGGCAAGCGCAGGCAGAAAAGAAGGTTTTTGCTGCTCGTGGAGGTGGCAGCACCAGTGGACAATCTGGTACAATGCAACGTACCAACCAACAAGGACAATCTTCAGGCATTACACAGCGCCAAGGTTCAAACCAAACAGTGCAACATAACTGGCAACCACCCGCTAATCGACAATCACAACCCCAGCAATGGCGGCCTCTGGTACAGACTACACCACGAGACCCCAACGCCATGCAAGTCGATAGGAATCGCAACCCAGTTAGGTGCTACAACTGTGGTCAGACAGGCCACATTGCAAGAAATTGTTCCTCTCCCTGGCAACAACAGACGAGATTGGTGAGCACTTGGAATAGCAGCTCGGATACGGATAGAGACGAGCTGTGGCGGATGGTGATGAGCGGCGGCAATGTAGTGGGAGGCGGTGTTGCCCGCATCGAAGAAGTAGTGGAAGGAACTTCAGTCAATGCGACAGTCACACAAACAGCACCAAGAACTTCGAATTTTCCTCCCAGTCAGTGAATGACTCCGACTCACTGGCTGCTGATCTCAACTTAGTAAATGGACCAATCTGTATAGATTACATATTATCAGAAAATAAACAATTGTTGAATCGAATCAGGAGTGAACCTATAAGAGAAATTAAAAAGGGTATTCAAACTTGGACTGGCCCTTGGGTGACCAGACAGATTTGGACTGAAGATAAAGGGGAAGCTGTACGAACTCTTCAACAGTATGCCCATAACAAATGAACTTCGGAAGTAACGGAACAATTGGTAGATCAATTGAATTTAATGAACGAAAACGACGCTCTAATAACCATCTATGAGCTAAAAAATAAACCTACCATTGTCCGAACTAGTGGAAATCACCAAATGGATGTAAAAGTTGTTATATCCACTACAGACACCTTCCAAACATTTGAAGTTAAGGCATTACTGGATAGCGGATGTACGAGTTCATGCATAAACCAGGACTTTATAAAGGAACATGGGATTAACACTACACAACTACCATGGTCAATTCCTGTATACAATGCCGATGGGACAAGGAACAACATTGGTTCCTTAACTCATAAGGTACAATTAAGGATGAAGATCGGAAACAATGTTGAATTGATGGATTTTGGTGTAGCAAACATTGGCAAAAACGATATATTCTTAGGACATGATTGGCTTCAACATCATAACCCTAAGATAGATTGGAAAAAGGCTACACTCAAATTATCCCGATGTCCTGGTTTATGTAAGGCAGAATCAGAAGTGGAAAGCCCTGAGGAAGAATCCATCGGAAAGATGGAATGGGATGAAATGGAGGATGGAGACCACCTTCTTGTGGTCCATATCAGTCCAGAAGAATTCCGTTTACGAGCCTTCCAGTCTAAAGCAGGTCAATTGGCGGAACAAGCCTATGTTCCTAAAATGTCAAAAGAACTCAACGCCGAAATACCCGCTTATTGTAGACCATATCGGAAGGTATTCGAAAAGGAGACGTTCGATCAGTTGCCCCCAATGTGCCCCTGGGATCACGTGATTGAGTTAATCCCAGAAGCGAAGAATCTTGATTGTAAAATTTACCCACTGAATGCAATCGAACAAAGGCAATTAGACGAATTTCTCAAAGAGAATCTGGAATCTGGATGGATAAGACCAAGCAAATCTCCGATGGCCTCACCCTTCTTCTTTGTCAAGAAAAAGGATGGCTCCTTAAGACCTGTTCAGGATTACCGGAAGCTTAATGAAATGACAATTAAAAACTGGTATCCTCTTCCCCTTATCAGCGAACTAATAGACAAACTATCACACGCGAAATACTTCTCTAAGATGGATATTTGCTGGGGATATAATAACATCAGGATTAAGGAAGGAGATCAATGGAAGGCAGCCTTTAGGACCAATCAAGGACTGTTTGAACTGTTAGTGATGTTCTTTGGCTTAATGAACTCCCCAGCAACTTTTCAGACCATGATGAACAATATTTTCCATGATGAAATCGCTGAGGGATGGATGAGTGTATACATGGATGATATACTCGTCTTCACCAGAACATTAGAAGAACACCAACGGAGAGTCGCGCAAGTGCTGGCTAAACTTGAGGAACATCAACTATCATTAAAACCAGAAAAATGTCAATTCGAAAAGACAACCATTGAGTTCCTTGGTTTAATCATCTCAGCAGACTCTATTCAAATGGACCCAATAAAGGTTAAGGGGGTAGCGGAGTGGCTGGCGCCAACGACTAAGTGAGAACTGCAACAATTCTTAGGTTTCTGCAACTTCTATCGCAGATTCATTGAAGGATTTGCACGGATTGCTAAACCATTAACAATCCTAACTGGGAAGGTTGATTGGAAATGGGGATCTGAACAACAAACAGCATTTGAAGGGTTAAAACGAAGAGTGACAACCCAACCGATTTTAGTGATCCCCAACACCACCCACCCATTTAGGATTGAGTCAGATGCGTCAGATTTCGCCCTCGGAGCAATATTATCCCAACAGCAGGACGACAGCACCTGGAGACCAGTTGCATACATGTCTCGTTCACTGAATGAGGCTGAACGCAACTACGAAATATATGATAAGGAAATGCTCATGATCATGGTGAGCTTCTATGAATGGTCCCACTACCTAAAGGGTGCTCAACAACGAATTGAGGTTTTGACAGATCATCAAAATCTGACTTATTTCCGAAAACCCCAAAACCTCAATCGTCGTCAGGCTAGATGGATAACCGATCTCCAAGAGTACAACTTCCTGATAAAACATAGGCTGGGTAAAGCAAATACAAAACCAGATCTTCTATCTAGATGCGCAGGACATGAATGCAGAGAGAATGACAATGAAAACGTGATCCTCCTTAAGGATCACCTCTTCGTCTGAATTTATGATGACGACTGTGCGTTACACGAATTAGAAGATAAAATCGCAAAGATTCCAAAAAGGTTTTGGGATAAACAAGTCTGCAAAGGACTTGAATCAAAAGACCCGGACTTTATTTTACAGGATCATTGTATTTACTGGCAAGGGCGACTATACGTACCGGTTAACCAGGAGATTCGAGACAATATCATCGAGATTTGCCACAGCTGGGCTCCTTGTGGACACCCAGGAGTCACTAAAACAGTAGAATTCATAACAAGAAACTACTGGTGGCCAAACATGAAACTCAATGTTGAACGGTATATTCAAGGTTGTGAGGGATGCGCAATAAACAAACCAAATCGACAGAAAAAAGCGGCACCCTTACATCTGAACAAAATACCACCAGAACCCTGGCATACCATAAGTATAAATTTTATAGGGCCACTACCAGAATCCAAAGGTTACGACATGGTCATGGTCGTAGTAGATTGCTTGATGAAAAAGGTGTACTATATACCTACAAATACCACCATCACTTCCTTGGGTACAGCGAGACTATTCAGAGACCACGTTTTCAAAGAACATGGTCTACCCAAGAAAGTAATCAGCGATCGCGGACCACAGTTCGTCTCTGGATTTATGAAAGAGCTTTATAAGAGTCTAGGCATTAGTGGGAATTATTTGACAGTGTTCCACCCACAAACAGACAGACAAACTGAGCACGTAAATCAAGAATTGATTGAATATTTACGAATCTACATAAATAGTCAACAAAGTGATTGGGCAGATTGGCTACCCATCACTCAATTCTGTCATAACAATTGGTTACACAGCGCAACAGGTTATTCACCCTTTATGCTCAATAATGGGCGTAATCCATTTGTGGGAACGGAACCAACGAATAGCTCTCGTAACCAGTCGGTTCAAGAATTTATACAGGGGACTCAAGATGCGATTCTTAAGGCAAAAACAGCTCCTTAAAGCTAACCAAAGAATGAAGGAGTCATACAACAAACACACTAGAACTGCTGTAGAATACGCTATTGGGTCCAAGGTTTGGTTAGACTTGTCAGACATAAAAACAAAGCGACCATCGAAGAAATTAGACAACAAATACTATGGTCCCTTTGTAGTAAAGAAAAAGGTCGGCAGTTCAGCGTATCAATTAGACATTCTGTCTAGCTGGAAAATACTGTACATGATACGTTCAACGAATCAAAACTAAAACCCTACTCAGAACCAACAAGGCCTGGACAGAAAGCTCAAGGACGCCCTCCCCCCGAGCTAGTAGAAGGTCAGGAAGAGTATGAAGTGGAGGAACTGCTGGATAGCAGAGTGAGACGTGGAGGGTCATTGGAATATTTAGTTAAGTGGAAAGGTTACCCTGTCAAAGAGAGCACCTGGGAACCATCAGCAAATATGGAACACGCACCTGAAAAAATCAAAATGTTCCATGACACACACCCAGCCGCCCCAAGGAAAGTGATGCTTAGAAACTTCGAATTTAGACGGTACAATAACCTCACAAAACCACATGTTCCATGCAAACTTTTCGGTTGGGAAGATGGGAAGTTTGATAAGGATTATTTGGAGAAGTTGGAGAGGAATTGGTGAGTATGGAAAGGTGCTAGAGCCCAAGCGAACCTTCATTGATTGTGTGGACACAATCCTTGAAGGGGGGGTGATGTTACGATACGTATATTCCTTTTAATTCTTCTTTTCTTTTCTTTTCTTTTTCCTTTTACCCCTTTCCTAAGCGCTTTGTTAGACGCCATTCTAAGTGCGCGCTTACCTAGCGCTAACTTAGATGCACACTTACCAAAGACGCCCACCTTTTGAGAGCCTTGGGTTCGATTCACATCAAGTCCCTCTCTTTTATGTTAGTTTATATTCATTGTATATAGTTGTTTGTACCCTAGCTCTTCGATAGTTTACCTTGCTGTAACACTATACGAAAGTTCGCCTCTTTCTCTATTTCTCTCTTCAAACTTCTGGAGTGACGCTTGAGGACTTTGTTGGATCGCGGTAAAGGAGGTTATAGTAAGCTTCTAACCCTGACATACTAGAATCAAGAACTGATGACGAATCAAATCCTGATCAAAATGCCAAAGATGATGATGTCTTTGAAGATCCAGAATCTGAAAATGAAGACACTGAAGACCATGAGCAACAACAGATTGTGGAACCTCAACGACCACCAACACCACCTCTCAGATGATCTGAAAGAACCAGGAATATCCCTATCAGACCTGGTAATATTTATGGTGAACAACAGGTTCCCTCTGAAATCCTACGAGATCTTCAGAATAAATCAACCTGGCCCTCCAGTAGTGGAGCTAATAGGATAAACATCACAAGGGACTCATCCCAACAAGATGACAGTAAGAAAACTGGATATTCCGCAAAAAAGTGGAACCCTCATGATAATCCAAAATCCCTTTCCAGAAAACTTAGGGACATTGGAATTAATCTGAAAGAATTGGATGACGTCATGAGAACATGGCTTGAAGCTATGAACTTTGACAAAATGGGATTAACCCAAAAAGCAAACTTTGTGGGTAATGGGGGAGTGGCATTTGTACTCAAAAAATTACTCAAAGCTGCTGTCCCTGACGACATCCCCATTCAATTCAGAGACATTGCTAAACTACCAACTTCTGAAAAGAATGCTTGGTATGAGGCCTGTAAAGAGGAAATCAAAGCCCTTGAAAGCCGCAATGTCTATAAACTCGTACCACTGCCAAAAGGCAAAAAGATCATCAAAAATAGATGGGTTTTTAACAAAAAATCTGATGGAAGGAAAAAGGCAAGATTAGTTGCCAAAGGTTTCTCACAAGTCGAAGGGATTGACTTCAATGAAATCTTTTCCCCCATCGTAAGGTATGAGAGTGTTCGTCTCATACTTGCCCTTGCCACTCTTGAAAAATGGCACATATCTGGGCTAGATGTTAAAAATGCCTACCTCTATGGTACTCTAAATGAAGAGATCTATATGAACCAACCAGAAGGTTTCATTCAAAAAGGGAAGAAACATCTAGTCTTAAAATTAGAAAAAGCCCTTTATGGTCTTAAACAAGCAGGACTTGCTTGGTGGCATGCCATGGAAAAATCCATGAAAGAATTAGGATTCACCTGCATCAAATCAGATGCAGGCATTTTTGTCTTCAAGAAAAATGGCAAAATGGTTGTTGCCATTGTCTATGTAGACGACGCATTATTCCTTGGACCAGACAAAGATTTCTTACTTGATATCAAGAAGAAATTTATGAACAAATGGGAATGTAGAGAAACCGACTGCTCGGAATTTCTGGGAATGAACATTGAAATCAAGAAAGGAAAACTCTATCTTGATCAACAAAAATATCTCCTCAAAATACTTGAACGATTTTGTTACGATTTCACCTTTCCTTTTATTTTCACTCTTTTCTCTTAGCCTATCATTCACGTTATAGATGCCCATTTAGCGCGCGTCTTTAGTAGACGCTCATCTAAGCAAGCGCCCCTTTAAGCGCCTGACTTAGTGCGCGCTTTTCTTTCCTTTTATCCCTGAGGTCCTGGGTTTGATTCAACTCATGGTCATCCTTTTATTTCTTTCATTGGTATATAGTTTTGTTGTTGTAGGTTGTTGTTTCTCTAGCTCTTTGATAGTTGTCCTACTGTACAACTTCAATTAGAGTCTCGTCTCTTTCACTCTCCAACTCAATCTTAATGGAGCAACGCCTGAGGGACTTGTTGGATCGCAGTTCAGGTTGTATAGTGAGAGTCCTAACATAATCAAAGAGCTTGATCACTCACCTGTCGCGACCATCTCTTCAGATGAGACTCATATTTCTTTTTCTCTTTTACACTTCCAAAGGGCGCTTGCCCTCCCCTTCTCCCAAATCGTAGGTCAGGAGTAGTGTCCCACATCCGTGGCACTCCACCCAACTGTTGTCCTAATCACAGGACCCAACGATCGCATCCTAATCACAGGATCCTCGACCTTTGCGTAGCCCCGTGTGCCCCTTCGAGCGTGTCCTGTTGTAGCCAGTGGAGATAGACTGGTACAACTCATGGAGTACTTGTAGGATCTTGACTGAGGCATACCCTCGTGTTGGTACCCCCTTCGACTCAGCAAATGTTCGCTCATCACCCAAAGGTGCCATCGATCGCAGGTTTCCTTATCATTCCCCATCTTATTACCTAAGCTACAAGTCAGGGTCATGCGCCTGTAGCAAGGTTCTACTGACTATTCCCTCACCGACCACCTAAACACCCAATTAATCACTATGGATCCCCTACTATACTCACTTCTTCCCTTCTATTATCTATTTCATATCCTCTTTTTCCCGATTTGAATGATGGTTGGAGGCAGTACCGGAGGTACCGACGAACCGGACTGGACTCTGGACCAAGCGTTGGCCCAGATACAACAACTTATGGATAGTTTGGCTGCCCTCCAGAACACGGTACACCAACAGAGCGCCATTATACAACAGTTACAAATGGCTCCAACGGTTCCTGGTTCGATTCCTTGTGGTCCCAAAATGGCCACACCTCCTATCTATGACGGCTCTATGGCAACGTGTGAAGGCTTCATTAATAGTTGCCGCCTCTACATGTCCGCTAAGCCTCAGGAATTTCCAACCCTCCAGATAAAGGTGACTTGGGTGCTTGGCTTTATGCAGACAGGAATGGCCCAAATGTTTCGGGACCATTTCCTTGTCTACATGGCAACTCCAGAGTTTCAGACTCAATACAAACAATCAACCAAACCCAATCAAATTGAATTACTCTATCATGACATCTATAAAGCATTCGGTGATCTGAATAAACAAGCAACAGCCATTCAAGAAGTCACGACGATCAAACAAGGTTCTAGGTCAGCTGAAGAGCACGTCCAGCTCTTCAAGCAATCGTATATGAGGTCTGGTTACGGAGAAACGGCTGGAATACATGAGTTTAAGCGGTCCTTAAACTCACCCCTTCTAGACAAATGCATGGCCGTTCCGGAGTTGCCTAACATGTTGGAAAAATGGTACAAATTGGTCATTAGATTAGACCGCCAGTGGAGGCAGGCGGTAGCAGAAAAGAAGGTCTTCGCCACGCGTGGAAGTAGTGGCACTGGTGGGCAGACCGGCACAACGCAACGTGCAGGTCAACAGGGACAAACTCAGGCTGACAATCAATGACAAGGCTTTACCCAACAAGCACAATGGAATTGGAGGGCCCCAGCCAATCAACCACAACCTTCGACACAGCCACAGCAATGGAGATCTCCCACACAATCTAATCAAAGAGATCCAAATGCAATGCAAGTCGATTGGAACCACGCTCCCATCCGTTGTTATAACTGTGGCCAAACCGGCCACATTGCCCGAGCATGCCCTAACCCCCGCCAGCAACAAACACGTCTGGTTAACACCTGGAATAATGGAACGGAGACAGAGAGAGAAGAGCTGTGGAGGATGATGGGTGGCGGCAGAGATACGGGAGGCAGTGTAGCCCGAATTGAGGAAGTTCCAAGTCCCACACCAGCAGCAGTGGTTGTTCAACCACAAGTTAATGTTTCGAATCCCCCGGGTTTTCAGTTCGGCCAATGAACAGCTTCGATTCAGCAGCCCCAGTTAAAGTGTATACAGACAGCGCGATATGTATAGATTACATAGTCCAAGAAAATAGACATTTGTATCATGATATCAGAAGCAAACCCCTAAGATCAAAAGAAAGAGGATTACGAACATGGACTGGCCCCTGGGTAACCAGGCGGATTTGGAACAAGAGTAAGGAAGAAGCTGTCAGAACGCTACAACAATACTCTCACAACAAACGAATCAATGAAGTAACGGGATCGCTTATTGACGAATTAAACTCTCTAAGCGAGAATGACACATTGTTAGCAATCTACGAATTAAAACAAGGTCCAACTGTTGTCAGAACTTCAGGCAACAATCAGATGGACATAAAATGCGTCATATCCACAACCGATACTCTTGAAACATTTGAGGTGAAAGCTTTGTTAGATAGCAGTTGTACCGGCTCTTGCATCAATTGAGAATTCGTTGAAAGACACCGATTAAATATCACACCTTTACCCCGTCCAATACCCGTATACAACGCTGACAGAACCAAGAATAACATTGGTTCCCTCACGCACAAAGTACAACTAAGGATTAAAATCAGTGACCACAATGAACTCATGGATTTTAGCATCACAAATATCAGTAAGAATGATATATTCCTTGGCCACGATTGGCTAAAATATCATAATCCAAAAATTGACTGGAAAAACTTGACACTAGAATTTTCACGATGCCCTGGTACCTGTCAGAAAGGTAGCGTGGTGAAGAGTCCAGAAGAGGAAGTACTGGATGAAACGACATGGGATGAGTTGGAGGAAGGTGATCACCTCCTGGCAGTCCAAATCAGCACAGAAGAATTGCGACTTCGAGCTTACCAGTCTAAGGCAGGGCAGTTAGCGGAACAGACGTACTGTATATACAGTACCCCAGACCTCTCAACAATTAAACGCTAAATTACTGACATACTGCCTCCCCTTCAAAAAGGTTTTTGAGAAGAAAACATTTGATCAATTGCCACCAAGAAGACCCTGGGATCACGCCATAGAATTAATCCTGGGATCGAAACCCTTGGACTGTAAGATTTATCCGATAAACCCTACAGAACAAAGGCAATTAGATGAATTTCTCAAAGAAAACCTGGAAACTGGTCGCATTCAGCCGAGTAAATCCCCCATGGCCTCTCCTTTTTTCTTTGTTAAAAAGAAAGATGGATCCCTACACCCGGTTCAAGATTATAGGAAACTAAACCAGATGACAATCAAGAACCAATATCCATTACCATTAATTGGTGAACTCATTGATCGATTATCGGAAGCCAAATACTTCTCTAAAATGGATATCCGCTGGGGCTACAATAACATATGGATCAAAGAAGGAGACGAATGGAAGGCTGCGTTCAGGACTAATCGAGGACTATTTGAACCACTGGTTATGTTCTTTGGGTTAACAAATTCACCGGCCACGTTCCAGACAATGATGAACGATATCTTTAGGAACAAAATCGCCGAAGGATGGATGAGCGTTTATATGGACGACATCCTTGTCTTCACTAAAACCCAAAAGGAACATGAACAGAGAGTGGCGCAGGTATTAGTGAAATTGGAACAACATCAATTGTCGCTGAAACCCGAGAAATGTCAGTTTGAAAAAACTGAAATAGAATTTCTTGGGCTCATCATATCCGCCAACTTGATCAGAATGGACCCGATTAAGGTGAAAGGTGTAGCGGAATGGCCCATACCGACTTGTAAGTGGGAAGTACAACAATTTTTGGGATTCTGCAATTTCTACAGACAGTTTATCGAAGGATTTGCAAGGATCGCAAAACCTTTAACTAAGTTAACCAGCAAAGTAGATTGGCAGTGGGGAAGAGATCAAGATAAAGCATTCAACAATCTCAAACAACGAGTCACAACCCAGCCGATCTTGGTAATCCTGAATACCAGTGCACAATTCTGCATCGAGTCGGATGCTTCTGACTTTGCTATTGGAGGAATCCTATCCCAGGTACAAGGCGATGGTACATGGCAACCTGTAGCATACATGTCACACTCACTAAATGAGGCGGAGCAAAATTATGAAATTTACAACAAAGAAATGCTCGCCATAATGACATGTTTCTACGAGTGGTCCCACTACCTTAAAGGAGCGGAACAGGAAATTGAGGTATTAACTGATCATCAAAACCTTACATTCTTTTGGAAACCTCAGAACCTGAACTGCCAACAAGCCCGCTGGGTAACGGACCTTCAAGACTACAAATTCATCATAAAACATCGACCTGGAAGAGCGAATATGAAACCCAACTTATTATCCCAACGAGCCGGTCACGAAAAAGGGGAGAACGATAACAAAGATGTCATTCTCCTAAAGGACCACCTCTTCATCAGAATTTATGATGATGATAGAGCACTCGGCGAAACGGAGGATAAAATCACTAGGATTCCTAAACGATTCTGGGATAAACAAGTCCTAGACGCAGTAAATCGGAAGGATCCCAAATATCAGGTCAAGGATGGATTTGTATACTGGCAAGGTCGGATCTACGTACCAGTAAACAGGGAGATTTGTGATTTCATTATTATGGTCTGTCACAGCTGGGCAACTCGAGGACATCCTGGAGTAGCCAAAACTATCGAGTTTATAACTCGAAATTATTGGTGGCCTAATATGAAATCTGATGTAGAGAGATTCGTCAAAGGATGCGAAGGGTGTGCAATTAATAAACCAAATAGACAGAAACGGAATGCACCCCTCCACCCTAACGATATCCCTCCAGAACCCTGGCATATGGTATCAGTAGACTTTATAGGGCCACTTCCGGAATCTCGGGGATTCGACACGATAATGGTTGTAGTTGATCGCCTAACGAAAAAAGCATATTTTGTACTGACTAATGCAAACGTCACCAGTCTAGGAACGGCCACGCTCTATCGGGACTTCATCTTCAAAGAGCATGGTCTACCTAGGAAAGTCATTAGCGATCGCGGCTCCCAATTCGTGTCTGGTTTTATGCAGGAATTATATAGGGTCTTAGGAATTCAAGGGAACTATTCCACAGCTTATCACCCTCAAACGGATGGGCAAACAGAAAGGGTAAACCAGGAACTTATTGAGTACTTACGGTTTTACATTAACAACCAACAAGATGACTGGGCAGATTGGTTGGCAATCGCACAGTTTTGTCATAACAACCGATCTCATCAAGCAACTGGTTATTCCCCTTTCATGCTCAATAATGGACGACATCCGTTTACTGGAGTAGAACCCCTACAGGCATCGAACAACGATTCAGTCCAATCCTTTATTTCTAAAACTAAAGAAGCACTCGAAAATGCTAAGCACTCCCTCGAAAAAGCTAATATCAACATGAAGAAGTATTACGACAAACGAAAAGGGAAAGCAATCGAGTATACGATTGGATCAAAAGTACTACTGGATGGGACCAACCTTAATATCAATATACCCTCCAGGAAACTAGGTGCTAAATATTACGGACCCTTCACTGTCAAGGAGAAAATCGGTAACTCAGCCTATAGGCTAGAACTACCCGTGAATTGGAAAATTCATGATGTATTCAACGAAACATTACTTAAACCATATAGGACACCGACTTCTCCCGGACAGACTCTAAACCCGCGACCTCCCCCCGAGTTAATAGATGGACAAGAGGAATACGAGGTGGAAGAAGTATTGGATAGCAGAGTAAGATGAGGTGGAAGATTAGAATACCTGGTAAAATGGCAGGGATACCCGATTGAAGAAAGTACCTGGCAATTGGCGACGGACTTGGTAAATGCTCCGAAGAAGGTCGAGACCTTCCATGAGAAACACCTGGCCGCACCCAGACCAATCACTCTTCGACAGTTCGAATTCAAACGGTACGAAAATCATACAGAACCACGGGTACCCAGGAAGTTATTTGGATGGGAAGATGGGAAGTTTGAGCAGGAATATTTGGAGAAGCTGGAGAGGAATTGGAAGATTTGGAAGAACGCAAGGAATCAGGCAAACTCCTTATGATCATGTGGACGTGATCCTTAAGGAGGGGGTAATGTTACGATTTCACCTTTCCTTTTATTTTCACTCTTTTCTCTTAGCCTATCATTCACATTATAGACGCCCATTTAGCACACGTTGAGAAGGTGACTGGCAGGGGTGGACAGGAAATGCGTGATCACACACAATCCTCACACACACACA
>KZ302327.1:0-18782 GCA_002554575.1 Amanita thiersii Skay4041 | reverse complement strand
CTATTAATATACCTGGTCTGTAGTGTATAAAAGCCATGTATTCTGTAGCTAGAAGAATAACAAACTTTGTTCTCTCAATTGTTGAGCCTCTGCCTCCTCTTGAAATCTTGCTACATGCTACTCTCTTCATCATTTACTACACCGCTCTAGATTGTAAGTGAAGTCTTACTTAACTAGTTGCTGCATGTTGCTGTTGTCATCCTCTCAACATTATGGGCAGCTATTCTAACATAGGGAGCATTCTCTGAATATGAAACCTTACCCCCATTCCTTCTATGTTTATTGAATCACTCTAATAACTAACTAGTGTGCTGTTACTTGTTACCATGCCTAACATCACATAAATTCAAAATTTACATTATGTTGTTTGGTCTGCACAATCACTCCATTCACACTGTGCACTCTGTGCACTATGATCATGATGATTAGATAATCATGGTGGTGCCACTGACATGATGAGTGCACAGTGTGCATAAATCATGCACTATTCATGATCACGCATGGTCACGTTATATTCACGAAGCTTTTAGGAATTAGGTTGAATTTTGTCCATCCTGGACTGTCATAGATATTGGATTGTGTTTTTATGATAAATAAATAAATTGAACAAATAGTGCATTTGATGACAGATTAGATAACGATGTTGATCAAAATTGAAATAAAAATGGTAGAGGTCTATTCTCTCCTCCAGTCATTCCAAGACCAAAAAGAATGGCAGTCCTCAGTCATCCCTCCGTCGTTGGTACGTTCTCTATCCCATTTCACAGATAACAAACAATGACTTGTTAACAGATGGTTGGTTCCGCGAAATTTCATCCCAATGGCCCGGGCAGGCCATGACGCTCAAGGTGAACAAAATTTTGCATGTCGAAAAATCGCTCTACCAGGATGTCCTCGTTTTTGAATCCGAGACATTTGGAAACATCCTAGTCCTGGATGGTGTCATCCAATGTACGGAGCGTGATGAATTCTCGTGCGTATCCTTCCCGGATTATGCTTATCCTTTTCTCACTCATACACACACTTTTTTTTTTTTTTTGCTGATCGACTTTATTGTGGGTGGATAAAAAAAATCTAGATACCAAGAGATGATCACACATCTTCCCCTTTCGACCCACCCCAACCCAAAGAAAGTCTTGGTCATCGGCGGCGGCGATGGTGGTGTCGTGCGTGAAGTTCTCAAACACGACACTGTCGAACAGGTTGTCCTCTGCGACATTGACGAGGTAAGCAATCATTTCCCTTCGCGCCTCCCTCCCTCCTAAATAGCCTACGCTAATTATCACTTTCTATACCCCCTAAACAGGCTGTCATCCGCGTTTCCAAACAATACCTCCCACACATGTCCTCCCTACTCGCTTCACCCCGAGTAATAGTCCACATCGGGGACGGATTCAAATTCCTCGCCGAAAACACATCAACCTACGATGTGATCATCACCGACTCTTCTGACCCTGTCGGCCCCGCTGAATCTCTCTTTCAAAAACCATACTTCCAGCTCTTGCATGACGCGCTTGCGCCTGGTGGACACATTTCCACGCAGGCAGAATGCCTGTGGCTGCACCTCCCGCTGATTAGGGAGCTTCGTAGCATGACGGGCACCCTGTTCCCCGTCGTTGAGTACGCGTTTACGACAATCCCGACGTACCCCTCCGGCCAGATTGGATTCCTCGTGTGTTCCAAACAGCAAGGTAGGGACATGCGTACCCCGATGAGGGACGTGAAAGGCACCAAGTATTGGAATCAGAGCGTACACAAGTCGGCATTTGTCCTACCCGAGTTTGCGAGGGCGATGTTGGAGGAAGGGAAGGAGGTTGCGCCAAAGTTTGGGAGAGAGCTGTTGAAGATTGACCAGGTGGGTAAGCCGAAAAAGCGGGTGTTGTTGCTTGGAAGTGGGTTCGTTGCGAGACCGTGTGCGGAGTATGTTCTTCGTGATCCTAGTAATGAGCTTACTATTGGTAAGGGTTTCCCCACTGTTATTGCCCCCCCCCTCCCCCCCCCGTCTCCTCCAGCGGGTCTGATAAACTATCTTCCTCCTCTCAGCTTGCCGCACACTCAAAAGCGCAGAGCTCGTCGGCGCCAACCTGCCCAACACCCGTGCGCTCTCTCTCGACGTAAACAACATCTCTGCACTCGAAGCCGAAGTCGCAGCCCACGACCTTGTCATCTCGCTCATCCCTTACACTCACCACGCTGCTGTCATCAAAGCCGCAATCAAGGGCAAGACGAACGTGGTTACGACTAGCTATGTTTCCCCTGCCATGCGCGAGCTCGAGTCTGCTGCCAAGGAAGCTGGGATTGTGGTTATGAATGAGATTGGACTCGATCCCGGTATTGACCATTTGTATGCCATCAAGACGATTGATGAGGTTCATGAAAAAGGAGGAAAGGTTTGTCTCTCTTTCTCTGCAGCAAATTTTTTTTTTTAAAGGAGTGTGGGCTAACAAACATATATTGGGTGATCCGTAGATAAAGCAGTTCTTGTCTTATTGCGGCGGTCTTCCCGCTCCCGAATGCTCGGACAACCCACTCGGATACAAATTCTCCTGGTCCTCGCGTGGTGTACTTCTGGCCCTGCTGAACTCGGCGTCATACTACGCAAACGGACAGACAGTCAACATTACAGGACAAGACTTGATGGCCCACGCGAAACCGTATTACATCACGCCTGCGTTTGCGTTTGTGGCATACCCGAATCGGGACTCGACGCCGTTCAGGGAGTGGTATAACATTCCCGAGGCGGAGACGGTCGTGAGAGGTACGTTGAGGTACCAGGGGTTCCCTGAGTTTATCAAGGCGCTTGTGGATCTGGGTTGGTTAAATGCGGAGGCGAAGGAGTGGCTTAGTGAGGGGCTGACTTGGGCCGAGGTGATGCAGAAGACAATTGGGGCCAAGGATGCTTCACAAGCGTAAGTTGCATTATCCTGTTTGGGAAGGACTGAATTATCATGGAGAATATAGTGCATTGGTTGAGCGCGTGAAAGAGGTTTGCAAGTTCCCCAACGAATCAGAGAGTAATAGGATTATTTCGGGGTTGAGATGGATAGGGTTGTTTTCGACTGAGAAGGTGAAGCCGAGAGCAGGGAATCTCCTTGATACGCTCTGCGCCCAGCTTGAAACGTTAATGAAGTACGAAGAGAATGAGCGTGATTTGGTTATGCTCCAGCATAAGTTTGTGGTTGAGTGGCAAGATGGGACTGAGGTGCGTACACGAGTAGGGGGGGGATTTCTTCTTTTCCGGAAAAAATTTCCACTTACTGTACTTGTGTTTAGCAAATTCTTACTTCGACACTTGAAGCGTATGGTGCTCGTGGTGGACATTCTGCGATGGCGCTTACGGTTGGTTTACCGTGTGGTATTGCGACGCAGCTTGTGTTGGATGGGGTTATCAGTAAGCCTGGGGTTCATGCACCGTATACCAAAGAACTGTGCGACCCTATTCGAGAAATCTTGGAGAGAGAGGGTGTTGGGATGGTAGAAAAGGTCTTGTAGGTGTAGATGTTGTACTCGGAAATAAAAATATTCCCTTTTGTCAAAACCACCTGACTGGATTGGTCTTGCTCTTATTGTCTTTTTACCCAAGATAAAGCCCAGGTTGCTCTTGTGAGCCCCGGCTTGTATCCTCTTACAACCTGCATCGATATCCAGAACAACCATGGAGTCTCCTACAACTGCAAGCATACGATTCGCACCAAGTCCAATCGACGGTCTGCCAACAACAACGTCGTACATGCAAGCCGAAACGGAAGAAGTCCTCCTCAAGCACGTTGCTCCCTCCGCCCCAGGCTCGTCTCCTCCCACTCTAGACAAAAGAGCACACATGCAGTACCTCATCCGGAACCTGATCCAAGGCTTTCCATCACGGTACATAAGCCAAGACGCGAGCCAGCCATGGTTGCTCTTCTGGACCCTCCAATCGTTTAGCATCTTGCAAGTTGGGTTGGATCCAGGGAACAAAGAAAGGTAGGGGGCGGTGGCCCGAGTGCTGTGGTTTGTCCTTCTTATAGTTAACACTCGGAGGTACATAGGACGATCAAGAAGGTACTCTCGTTACAGCACCCGGATGGCGGGTTTGGTGGTGGACCTGGACAATCAGCGCATTTACTTCCAACTTACGCCGCTGTTTGCACGCTTGCTATTGCTGGGAGGCCAGGGCCGGATGGTGGATGGGATCAGATCGACAGGTGATAAAGCTTTTCCCTCCTCACTTTAGTCAATCAAATCAGCATACGGTTTGCTAATCAAAAGAAAAATGCTAACAAAAGAAAGAAGATGTACAACTTTTTCATGAGTTTAAAGCAAAAAGATGGCTCTTTCTTGGTCGCGAAACATGCAGAGGTGGATGTTCGGTACGTCGTCATTTCTCATACTATAACTTTTTTCGTCTCACGTACTATCATGTTATCAGTGGGATATACTGTCTACTAGTCACCGCAACCCTTCTTGATATGCTCACCCCCGAGCTCGTAGCAGGCACCGCAGAATTCATCGCCTCCTGCCAAACATACGAAGGCGGCTTTTCCTCCTCCTCCCAACCTTACTTCTCCGTCAGCCAAACCCAAACTCCCTCTCCTTCTCCCTCTCCCTCCCCATCTCTCCTCCTCCCCTTCCCCAGACCATCCCTAGGCGAAGCTCATGGCGGGTACACGTTTTGCTCACTCGCATCCTGGGTCGCCCTCCGGCCCATGTTCCCCCACATCTTCAAAGAACAGCGGCCCTCAATTGACACACCCAACCTCCTTCGGTGGCTCACCCACATGCAAGGAAACGCCATCGAAGTAGGCGGGTTCCGCGGACGGACGAACAAGCTCGTAGACGGGTGCTACTCGTGGTGGTGTGGTGGATGCTTTCCCCTGCTTGAAGCGCTCGATGTGTGCGCTAATGATAACGTTGTTGTTGTTGTTGGAGGAGGAGGACATGGCCAACCTAACTATCCCCCAACGGGAGAAACTGCTGCTGCTGGAGAAGAAGGAGAAGCGCAAGAAGAGGTGTGGGACGACGTTGATGGCAAGTAGTAGTTTGACCCTAACTTTCCCCCCCCCTCCCCCTCTTCTTTAACATGATGCAACAGATGCGCTGTACAGCAGGATCGCGCTACAAGAATACATCCTTTACGCCGGTCAACACCCAGCCGGAGGGTTAAGGGACAAACCACCAAAGTAAAAAAAGTCTTTCCCCCCCTCCCCCCCCCAAACGTCTTGTGTTATATATTATATTAACACACAGTTGACCCTTCCAGAAACCCAGATGCCTATCACACTTTATATTGCCTATCGGGCCTCTCATCCGCTCAGCACCACGTAAAGCCATCCGAGTACCGCCGTGCCGAGATTCTCAAATGTTGGAAGCCAAGTACACGTGCGTGGCTCTTATCCTTCCTTCCACCCCCCCTCTCTCTGTTTTTTTTTTTTTTGTTTTGGCCCTTATAGGCCTTATCTATCTATGCTTTGATAAGACTTTTTGCCTAATTATGACTTATAATAGGAACGGATAATACTAACAACAACAACAACAACAACGAGGATGATGATGGTCATGTTGATGACGACATACGTAAAGACGTGTTTAGCTACATGCTGTGCTGGACAGAAGATGAGAGTGGATCAGACATTCTTGGTGGATCTGTCAATCGTCTGGTAGGGGCTTCTCTTCTCCGTCATCTGGCTTTCCTCTTTCCATTATTCCTAAAAATGTGTTCACAGAACGCAACCCATCCAGTGACTAATCTGACCATGAGCCACACTGAAGCGATCATGTCACACTTTTATGGTCAGACTCTGCCAAAGTGGGGGGCACCAACTACATCGACGACAACGACGACAATGCGAAATGAACAATCATAATGACACTTTGATGTGGAGGTCACAGACTGGGATACACTCATTGTAGCAGTGCAGCAGGAAGCACAAAAAAAATTGTATCATTATTAAAGGTTTATTGGGTCCATGAAAAACAAAAACTATGGTCGCTTTATCTTATCTTTGCAGAGATGCTTCAGTAATCAATCACACTTTTAGCCAGTTAAGCAAGGCAGGGTACTAGGGTCCTGTGTAGACAATCCTTGATCCCCGCTGTCATTCGCAAAGCCACGTTGTGATGTAACCCCACTCCCATGATCAGGTATAGTTTGTAAGCGTTTTGTTTTACCCTCCCCATCAAGAACAGGTTGAGCGCTTTTGCCCATGAGGATAGGTTCCTCCCCATCTCCAAAGCAACACGTTCCACATATATAAATGAGTTTTGTTCAAGAACATTCGCGCAATGCTTTACTCACGAACTCATATTTCCAGATATCCGCGGGGGGGAGGAGGGGTAAATCCAACTAAGGGCAAGGCCCCCCCCCACACACATAACCAATGTCCACCACAACCACATCCGATAGCGTATCCAAGCAGCACAGGTAAACTTTTTTTTTGTTCTTCGGCTATTGTAAATGCCCCCTCTTCCACACGAACCGTGGCTGAAGTGATGAGCGGTCGGATGACAGAGTTATTCTGAACCTACCACAAAGACGGAGAGTTGGGCAGCAAATAGGGAAGGAGAGCTTAACCGTGATGGAAGGCTGGAAGGTGGCAGCAGCAACGACGACGACGACGACGACAATATTCCCGACTGATAACACCATGTCGTTCAGACTAAATGCGAGCCAGGAGACGCAGAGTATTAGCCGGTGTAAGAGACGATGGTCATCGGAGGATCAAGAGCCTAAGACTCCTGTACATCAAAGTCCTCTTTTATCCCAAGCGCCAAATTGGATTAACGCCCCATCATATGCGATCGTGAAGTATCAAGCACCCAACGAATGTGTGCTTGGGCCACAGAGACCAACTGGGAACCATGATAAGGGATGGGCGTCCCCATCTCAAACAGAGCAGGGGCAGGGGATAGATGTTGAGATGATAGATGTCGAGGTATCCCATGGTATTGTTTCTTTTGTGCAAACGTCTTGCCTCTTCCGGAGTGGTTCGTTCGATATGGACACTAGCGACGGATGATGATGTGTGTGAATGTATGCGCTAGCTCGATTTTTTGAGCGTTTTCGTTTTGTTTTGTTTGTTCGTTTACAAAGGACTCGATTGGTGGTGTATTATCATTCTATATGCGAATGCGAACAGTTCTGGAATCATAGGAAGCTTGATCTTTGTTATTTTTGAGAGCCACACATCCTAGTAGCGTGTCTGTATCAGATGAGATGGAGGTGATAGATGTTAGGGCATATGACAACACTGCAGATTCCTGATATAGTTTGTTCTTCACGATGATCCAAAGAAAGCTTGACGTTATCGATGTCGGGGTGTTGCATCAAATGTTCGGATTGAACCTTTGAAATGACGAGACTCGGAGATGGTAAGATTAAAGATATTTCTTGCTTCGATTGATAGACTGGATGCTCGTGATAAATGGGTTAATGGACGGATGGACGTAAAGGAGAAATTCGTTTTTCTGGAGTTATGGGGAGCCCATTGGTCACGAAATCCTTTACTTTGGGTCCTGAGAATTATAGCATGAGGAACCCGCCTAACGAGAAACTAGCAGTCCAAATCCAGTTACTCGATAACGTGTAAGAAAGCTAGCATACATATACGTATATGCGCTCCAGAAGGTGCATATATATGCAGTAAGCCTTGCCAAGCACGACTCAGATTGGGTGGGATAGTAAACATGAGTTGCAAATTCGCACGTTTTCCTCGTTCCCCACGCACTTCCTGAGGTTCACCTGTATTTCTCCGATTCGATGATGGAGGTATGTTAAAGAGAGTTAATCCGAGGATTATTCGTTCCTCCTCGTCGTCGTTTACAAAATGTCGGATTTAAAAGCCAGGTTTGTGCCAACCAAACAGGCGGCCCGGCGGTCCGTCCTGACAAACGCAGACAGCCCCCGAGTGGCGAATTGTTCGACCTCCAGTTGGATCCTGGATCCATGGAGCGAGTACTTTACTACCTGCTACACCGGCAATCATTCAGTGGCAAAGACTCAATTGATGTACTTGACACACTTCTCATCTGTGCTGTGGTACCATTCCAATCAATTGGTGCCAAATATACTCACTGGCACGGGCTTCCATGCCGCTGACACAGAATGACCAGGTCAAGGCTTGGTCTCCGAGTTCTTTGTAGGTGGGGGAGTGCCTGATTGGTTCACACGAGAACTCCTATGGCACATTGAACCCTCAAAAGCGAATCAAAAAGATCACGACTCAAATGGTAGTACTGCCAGTGAGAGATCTGGCACGGTCGTAGACCAAATTTAATCGACGTTCGTCCTTTGGTTGGGATCGCGAGCGGTAATGTGGACCCTTTAATGGAACGAAACATGCAAATGGAACACTTTGTATATCCGGTACAGTATTGGTTTTACGATGCCTACCAATGGAAGTGTATTCACAATCGTATAAATAGGTTACGTTTTCTGGGGTTCAAACGCGTGAAAAATTTTCCGCCGCTGAACATTACTGATGCAGGAGCGTTCTTGCTTGTGTGTCGAGTCAGAGGTCACTATAACTTCAAATCACTATCAAACCCTTTCCACTCTCTGGCTTGACCGCACAGCCCCGATACTGACACTGTATTAAGCTTAGAGGCGCGGAATTCAGACGGGCCGCGAGGAAGCAACTTGTGACCTTACCGAATATAGAAACCCCAATAATCAAACCATTCTAACGCCCTCAAACCATGCTGTTTGATGTGCGGGGTATATATCCTTCCGGAGTTTCTTAGGCCGCTATTCAAGGCCTCTAGCGTATATAGTCATCCTCGGTCTACGTACTTTCCTTCCTCTCGCCGAACCCCTCCCTTTCCCGCAGAATGGGCGTCGCTATGGAAGATGTGTTCAAGAACATACGGGTATACTGTACGTTTTTGGGTTGGGTCTATTGTCAATGGGTATCAATAACAAAAATTTTGACGGAACACAGGGCTAGCGTTTGTCGTATACTGGGGGATTGTTTTGTTCGGTTATGATACGTGCGTCCCACTTTTTGTTTGCATTATCTACCTTATAGTCTGACCATTCTATATCCCATCAGCGGTATCGCGTAGGTCTCTCTCAGACATCTAACCCAATGCGGATCTACTGACGCCTGATCGTTGGCTTGAAGGGGTGGTGTAGTTGGTTCTAAGTTCTTCCAAGAATACTTCGGTATCATCAAGGACGGCGTAGTGAATACTCGCAAAAACAACGAAGTATCATCCAACGTTGTATCAGTGCTACAGGCGGGTGCATTTTTTGGGGCACTGGGGAGCGCACCAGTTTCTTGTAAGTCATATCCTTGTTTGGGTGGAACGACCACACCAGCGTGGCCCGAGAAAAAGAAGCCCCTACGTGGTTACATCATCAATCCACTTCTCCGTTCCCACCCATCAGCTTTCCCTGAATGATGACACAAAATTGCTAATACCCTTGCTGTACCCCAGCGCGAATTGGAAGAAAGTTCTCACTGTTGCTATTCACCGTTATTTTTGTGGTCGGTGCCGTATGTTAACTTCCGTTTGCTAATATGTATACGCATATTGCTAAGCTGAACTGGTTAGATTCTCACCACGGTCGCTGATGGTCCCAATGGTCTCGCTGAGATTTATGCCGGTCGCGTGATATCTGGTCTTGGGATTGGTGCAATTTCGGCCGTGGCGCCCGCCTACGTGTCGGAATGTTCGCCAAAAGAGGTCCGCGGAAGGATTACGGGTCTGTTCCAGATAATGGTGAGCTCTATTTCCTGTGCTTTCATTAACCAAGTATTGGTATCTAATCATAATCGTTATTGGAGTGTAGGTAGCAATCGGAGTGATGATCTCTTACTTTGTGAATTGTACGACCTAGAAAACGTCCTGTTATTTCGATATCTTACGAATATATTTCAGACGGCGTGGGAATTCATATTTCATCGGGTGTCAACATCTGGAAAATTCCCTTTGGAATTCAACTTGTACCAGGCGGGATTATGTGTATCGGTCTACTCACAATCAAGGAACGTCCTTTTATTGTCCGTCACTTGTGCCCTATCTAAAATTCTGAAAACAGGAATCACCCCGTTGGCTTGCTTCAGTCGACAGACAAACCGAAGCTATCAATAACCTAGCTTACCTGCGCAAAAGTCCTGTAGACCATCCGGATGTCATTGCTGAAATGGCGGAAATCAATGCCGCCATTATCGAAGAACGTGAAGCTCGTCAAGGGTTAGGTCTTAAGGAGGCCTTTTTTGGCAAAGGAAACTTTATCCGGTTCGTCATTGCGTTTGTGATTTTCTTGCTTCAGCAATGGGCGGGTCAGAACTCTGTAAAGTAAGTTGGGTTGAGTCTCGGTCTCGGTTGCGTATGCTCAAGCGATACTCCCAAGTTACTACGCTCCACAAATTTTCGAATCTGTACGTGCAGTTTCTAAAGAACTGGTAGTCAGTGAATACTTACAATCACAAACTAGATTGGATACACAGGCACGAAAAGCAAGCTTCTTGCTAGCGGTATCTATGGTATGCCTACATCTGGTACACTGGCACAACTCCCAATGCTGACAATCAATCAGGTGTCGTGAAGGTTATCGCCACTGCCATCTTCATTTTCTTTGGCGTAGAAACACTCGGTCGTAAACTCTCCTTGTTCATTTCGGCCATCGGCATGGGTACCCTATTCTACATTGTTGGCGCCATTTTGAAGACACACCCTCCCGTTGCAGCCGCAACCCCTCCCCCTGCGAGTCAGGCTATGGCTGGAATGCTCTACATATATGTATGCTTCTACTCTATGGGATGGGGTACGTTTGATAATGCGATGAAATTCCGTTGATAACTGATTGATTTTTTTTCCTTCGGCGAAATAGGGCCCCTACCTTGGGTGTATGTATCGGATATCTTCCCCACCCGCACGCGACACTACGGACTATCCCTTGCCAGCGCATCTCAATGGCTATGGAGTAAGCATCACTACCCTCACCCAAGTATATTTTGCCTTGGTGAAGGAAACACTAACTTGTTTTTCCCTTCCTTCCGTCCCACAGACTTTGTCGTCACCAAGGTGACACCAGACATGGTGTCCGATCTCGGTTGGAAGATCTTCATTATGTTCGCTACAGTTAACGTCGGCGCGATGGGCACCTTCTCCTTATTGATTCCTGAAACGAAAGGCAAGAGTTTGGAAGAGATGGATATCATCTTTGGAGCTGTATCAGCAGATGAACGACAAACCTACATTACTCAAACACAGAGAGGTGGGTGTTTTACTTTTTATCAACTTGTCCGAGTCGTTCCACTCTCGCATTGGCGAAAACCTGTTTTGATCCCCCGGTTTTTTTTTCCTCCAGCACTTGGCAAACATGATAGCCCACCAAGGCGGGAAAGCAGTTCTGTCGAGAAGGTGTAAGCTATGGCGAGGGGCTTTTACCGTGAACATTACGTGTAATTTACAGTCCGACCTTTTTTCTACATATCGTTCTATCTAACATGGCTTCAGAGTGGATCACTGGATGTGTACTATATGCTTACATTTGTGGGTTCCACACTAACACAGACATCCCTTTCGAGTGCTACCGAAATTTCATAGTGGTTACGCTATGACTTGGCAGATTTCTCTCCCTACTCACTGGCAACCCGCTCCTCAGCTTATTACTACTATTTCTACCAACAATACGAATCTCTAACATGGCACTTATTAGTACAAATTCCAAACGCATTCACTCTTACACGGCGCTCTCACTTGTTATTCGGTTATGGTGGACATGTCCGAATCTACATCAAGGCTTTTATATCTCTTCAAGTTATACTGACAAATCTATCATCATTTTGTCGACCATGACTCGGACCAAGTAACATGTTGCTTGTGTGGTGACTAACGAACTAGGGATAGCACCTCCGCATCAAGAGCACTGGATGCGAAACTCCGGGGAATTGATGTGGTATTCGCTTTGAGCCAGTTAACCTGGGCAGTGAGGCACGTAGGAAAGAAATTAGCTGATACACCTAACCCTCGAGTAGTACTAATTTCTGAGTACTATAAACGTACCTCGAGGGCAGAGTCCCTTTCCCCTACTAGTAGTGCTTGTTGGAATGCACGGCTAAGTCAGTATTCGTACTTATTTGTTACGTATCCCATTACTCCAAATCTCATTGTTGGAAGAGAGTCGGCGAGCACGTGGTGTTGAGCAGCGCGCAGATTAGACGGTGAGGAGGGGAGAACAAATCTAGATATCTAGATATTTTGTCCAACGGTGAGTCCTTTATATATACAGCGTCCTTATACTCTACTAACGGTGAGTGCGTAAATACACTTCCCTACGAGGAGCTCAGCTCCTCACCATCCCCGACCTTTCTACCCACCAACTCGTACCACCTCTGCCACGTCGCCTTGTACCACCTTAACCTTTCACCCACCTATCCCCTTAGTCCTTCATCTCAACGGTGACCGCCCATCCATTTCCAGACACGTGGGAAGGAAAGTAGGAAGGAGTGATGGAAGGGGTGATGAAGATGCGACGATGGACACGGCGAGGGGCATCAGATGGATAAGGGGGGTAAGGTTGACAGATGGAGCGTGTGGAACAAGAGGCTGAGAGGGAGAGCGGTGTGTGAAGAAGAGATGAAGACGTCTCGGCAGGATTGAGACTCGTTTGGCGTAGATAGGACTTTCAGCACTCATAGGTGTCGTGCTAGCCGAGTTTGATGATAGAGGCTTGGATCTCTGTATAAGTAGCTGAGCTTTGCAATCGATTTGTAGTGTTCTCGATATTCTCTGCACGCTACCAACACCTATCACTGAGATCATTTATCATTGCTGCTAACAGTGCTGGCCAGTAAGTGATTTCTCGCCTGTCCGGGCTAATGGCGAGTATAGTGTTACTGACGACTTTTCTTTGTTTGACAGCTAGTTTCAGTTCAGCTTTTTCTATGCGTTTATCATCAGTCATTGTAGCCGCTACCGTTGTGCTAACGGCTATATTCAGCTCCGGACAGCAATATGAAAGAGGGTGTGATTTGTCTGCTGTAGGCCGTCAATCGCTAAGGTGACTTCAATCCACCCCAGTCATTGTTATGGCATCTTTTGAACCATCCAGTCGCTAACTCATCAATTAGTTCTAGCCACGCTGCCGGAGCAAAAACTTTGGCCAAAAAAGAACTCAAGGGTCTCTTGGCAAGGGATCCAACCGCTGATGAGAAATCTGGCATTGACTCGCTTACCATGAGGTATAGGGACCTCACGAAGCGGTACCGTGATTGGGACGATGGGGATCCAGGTCCGAGTCGGCGACGAAACGGACATGGCAATGAGAGCGAAGATGACAGACAACGCAGACGCAGACGACCATCTCATAGGCACGACAGCGAACATGATAGTTGGCTAGAGAATAGCCAGCGTCACAGACGAACAGGTGAAAGGCAAGATCACCATCACAGGCAGCCAGGTGAAGAAAGCCGACGCCGTAGACAATCGCATAGACAATCACCTGTTGAAGAAAGCCACCACCGCAGACGGCCAGATGGACATCGAATTGACCAACAACACGAGACAGCCGGGTCCAGTTCACAAGCGCGAGAGGGACCTATTCATTATGGCCGTCCAGAGAATCATGGGCAACAGCAGTTTGCACTGGGCACAAACTGGCAGTTTCATAGCTTGACCAGACAAAACCCCGGGAATACAGGAATCCACACTCCTCCTGTCCGGGATACACCAAGTCCCCCTTGGGAAATGCCCCCGATGACCCCTATAGCGTTTACATACACTCCTCCAGACAGTCCATCCCCTCCGCATTGACCTGTCACAGCACGTGCAAGAAACATGCATGACGTTCAGTAGGAACAAAAATACCATGATGGAAAATATTTGTTACATCTAATCATAGTGTCCTTTTGGTTCTGTATCTGTATACCTGAATGAGCCTTGGTCTCTTGGTTCAAGCACGGTAATCCCTTGCAGTTATAACCAAGCAATCTTGAACGCTTTACATGCGTTAGTGTTGCTGTACTGTGGGGTGGACCGTGACCCCCTGCGTTAATAAACTGCTCAACCTCTGGGCAGGTGGCCTTAATAGGATTTGTCAGGGTCTGGTTTATCAGGCTGGCTCTGAACTTGAACCATTAGTACTAGTATAGTATTATTGTGAGGCTGGAGTTCAGTCGGTACTCGCTCAATAAAGTGACATTTTCATTTACTCACCTATGGTTCGTAATGCTAGCCTGAGCTTTCAAGTTGACCTTCAGTATACGATCACTTTGACCTCTGGTCATTTTATTTGTCTCTATTATGATACTTAATATAAAACCAAAATGCATGTATTGTTTAGATTAGGATTCTCAACTTACTCTTTGACCGTGACCACACACGTCTACTGACTGGCTACGTCAAACTCGAGAGTCTTTGTGTCAACTTACTGAGTTGTTACTGGCACAATTATTCATTGACAAAAGTGCACATGCATTGCAGAAGCACCAAAAGTTTCAAGTTCATCCCACAAGAATTCATCATGCCCAGAAGTAGATTTTCGTTTTTATCATGATGGAATAGGTATGTGGTGCGAGCTTCTGATACTATGATACTTGTAACAGTCCCGTGCTCTCTATGTTATGAAGCGATCTGTGGTTCAGAATGTTCACCGGATATGAAATTCCGGACAATCAGCCATCAGGCCCAGGGCCTGACGTTGCTCCAGGGGTCAAATATATCATTGCCAAGTCAGGCCAGACGATACGAGCAATGGGAATCCGAGTCAGGAGTCCGCAGGTCACCATGACATACCAATATTGATCGGATTAAGCCTTCTGCAAGAAACTATAAAAAGCAGCAGGGCCAATACGCCAACAATTGCGATTGTGAATTTCCCCAGTGCTGGCCAGTAAGTGGTTCTACCTACGCAATGTCACAGAGTGGTCCATGACTGGTTTTTCATTTGTTTCAAAGCTTGGTTCCTGTGTTGATCATGCGCCTATCGTTTATCCTTCTTACCTCTGCTACCCTACTGCTGCATGCTAGCCTTGGTAGTGCGATCCCTACCCAGCAAGCAGGGGATGACATTGTGTCTTTCGCTGGACGTCGATCGTTCAGGTAATGCATAAACACCGTGACCATCGTCGTTTTGTTCAACCCCTTCCAACTAACTTTTGGTGTACGTATAGCCATACGGTCAGAGCTAGGACTTGGCCCGAAACAAAAGATTCGAATCCAATGAAGAAATACGGCCAACCCGTTTATCCGCGCTCCGCCGGCTATAACGAACCTGTGCCAGTGAGACGCTCACTTCGACGGCTGGTACCACGGCAACAAAAACGCCCGATGGGCTTTGATGAATCGGTAGAGACACCTAACTTCGAGTCAAAACGTAAGAAGGAGAACCCTTTATCTCTTCCTCTCTCTCCGCCTCCTCCTCCACCACCACCGAGTCTGGAGAAGTATAGTTCTCAATCGTCTAGTGTAAAGCCATTCAACTTGCCCTTGCATAAATTCAACCTATAGTATACCGTACTACAATCGAGGAAAGTTCTTGGATAGAGGGATAATTCAACGTAGTTGCTGGCTTGAAAGGATGGCATTCGAAGCAAGCAGATTATTCGACGTACACGTTGTCGAGTGGGCAAGGAGACGTGTGTCGTCAAACACTGCACCTCGTTAACTCTTGTGAAGCATTAACACCTCACCATTACTCATCCATATGCCATTGAGAGTATAGTCTTGTATCTGGAAGGTTTGATATAGTGATGACGACCGGATCAGATAGGTAAGAAAGCTATGCACCATACACCTTCCGAGCATTCTCCCTCGCTTCTTTCATTACCTTCTCAGCATCCCAGTCGCGACCAGCCACATCAGCAACAAACTCAGCTGTCCAAGGTATCATAGCAGTATGGCAAAGCGGTAACTTGCTCCTTAGCGGAGGCAAGGAGTCGTATAAGTTAGCCGGAACCATGTATGGTGCGTCTGTTTCTAGGAGTATCCGGAGGCTGGAGGAGCTAGATACCATCTGTTTGACAACAGTAGCGGTATCGGTGTTCGTAGAATAAGATATTACGCCGGTTATCCCGATATAGAGATTTGGAAAGTGGTCTAGAAGGCGTCTTGCGAATGCTGGGGAGTCGGTGAAGCAGTGAATATGGATCTGTTTCGAAGTGCTTTAGGAACGTGCATGGATACAGAAAGTTTGGTGGATACTATACCTTATGGTCCTTGGGTACGTGTTCTTTTAATATCCGTTCGGTGTCGTCGTCAGCTTCACGGGTATGTATCGTCAGTGGCTTTCCAAGCCTAACCGCTTGTTTAACCTGTCTAATAAATACTTCCTGCTGAATGTCCCTAGGCGAGTTGTCATAGTGGTAGTCCAAGCCCATCTCGCCCCAGCCGACACATCTCGGATGTGCCATAGCCTCTATTCTGCATGCGCATTGTATAAAAAAGCACAATCGATATGGGATAGATAGTAGCCAAAAACATACATCTCTTTCTCAATCTCATCTGTATAATGTTTTGCTTCATGACTGGGCGTTTTGAATCAGCAACACGGATCAAACTGTTCGAGAACATATATGGCTCACGGATGGACGCCTGAAACAAGTATCATTTATACATGGACACAATAGGGATAGAAATAACATACCCATAACGAACCAATAATCGATACCACCCCATTTACTCGCCCTATCTTCCGGCATTAGTGCCGCATCTGCAATTTCCCTCCATATCCGTTGCACAGGTGCCTCACACCATACATCCACGATTGCTTCAACGTTCTTTCCAGTATATAGACCACGTAAAAAGTCAAACACATTCTCATATTTTCCGGTGCGATACCGGGTTCGATAGGCGGTGAAAGTTGAAACGAGGTGAGTGTGGGTGTCGACGATAGGGGCGGCGGAGGCAGTGGAGTGGGCGGGGAGGAGAAGGAGGTCTTCTGATGGTGTTGTTGACTTTTTCTTGCCCATTTGGCGATGTTGAGAGGATGAAGAGATGCAGCGGTGGGCGGTACGGGACGGTAGAATGACTCGAGTCGACTTCAAGGAGGTCGTTCGAATAAGGAAATTCATGTGATCATGTGATGTTTTTTTTTCTTTGCTCAAGTCTATGGTTATCTTTGACGTGACTCTATGGTTATCTTAACTTCTTATACCGCGACTAGAGGAAGCTCGGCTATATCTTTGCTTGCAAGTAAAGGCGAGGAATGAATATTGGATTTCTATCAATCACCGCGTCTAGATAAGATAAACATGAGAAACGAGGAAATACGGACTCGGAACTCCTAACATACTATGCGCAAAGTGAAGCAAAAAGCAAACGGAAACAAAATAAAGTACCTCGTTATGCTGCTGGGATTGGATCATGATATCGCTTGACTACCAAAATCAAATGACAACAACCGGTGATACAGGAACAGCTGATGGACAAAGATATGGGACTCAGAACTTGCTGCCGCCCAGACACGCCCGGAGAATGTGTTAAAACAATCACGGATCCCTTTGTAACAAACAAACTTGATGTAACGTGTTTGAACTGTGTCTGCGCTCTGAAACAGCTTGCACCACACATATGTAAATGCCTGTCTGTGTGTTTACGACCATCAGCAGCCTACTAGCACATACGCTCTCTGATCGCGTTCACCGTGAAATAAAAGCTGGCCTTTTATACAATGTGGGTGATCATTACGCCATGTTCATTTGTGATACTCATACGATATTAACCATTAGAAAATTTTAAACGATGCATTCCACTTATCTTTTCAATTTCATTCTCACCACCTGTCTTTCCAGCTTGCTTGTGACCGGTGTAGTGGTAAGGGACAATTTCTCCTCTGTAGAATGTAGTTAATGATATGTGAAACATTAAGGGTGATAAGCAAGAGCTACTGGGACCTGGGGTTTACTCCAAGGTGCCTATAAGTCAAGAGTATGTTAATGTGGATACTGTTAGAAATTGATAATAAGATGAGTTCTACCAGTAGTAAACTGATAAGAGATGAGTCTTAGAGCCCACAAAGGTCTTTGGAACACTTGTAACAAGTCTAATGAATTGCTTGTATAGTAAGTGTAAAGATGAGACCACTATAATACTGACTGACTACACCAGCACTGCTTAGTGACTTAAGAAGAGAGAGAAAGGAGGGGTCAAGGGAACTTAGTATTATTCCAATGTGGTGGATACAATACAAAAGCTGGGGAATGTGGCTAGCTACAGTCAAATCTTATATACTACCCTATTGGATATTTACTAACCAAACAACTTACTAAGAATAAGATGGCCAAGTTATCCAAATATTCAGTTTAAGACCGATGAGCCTGAGAAGGCTGAGATGCCTGAGATGCCTGAGAAAAAGGGAAAAGAAAAGAAAAAGAAAGGTAAGGTAAGTGCTTAAGAAAATAAGAGGGAGTGCTTAGATTATTAGATGATAAAGGATAAGATAAGATAAGGAAAAAAGGAGAAAAAGGGAAATTAAAAGGAATTGTAACAGTAAGAGCCACAAATAACCTATCAATCAATGTGTCCTTCTGAACAAAGTTGGGAAACCCCTCTGTTTGGCCCTATTGACCCCAAATCACCTGAGGTGTGAGTTTAGGTGTCCACTATATTGTGTTCAAAATGTTTTGTGTGATTTAGGACTCCAAACTTTGGGAACATAATCTACAAGTAAAGAAAGAGTTATTCATATAACTTTATGTAATTCTAATCAGTAGAAGTCAAGATATTAGTGAAATAAGTGTCCAAAGTAAACTTTTTACTAGTTATTATGTAAGGGACGTCTATCTCAGTGCTCAGGCAGTAAGCCAAGGACCAAGTATAGGACTCTCAATTATGAGCGGCAATGGCGAGATAACCAC
>KZ302326.1:5167-19004 GCA_002554575.1 Amanita thiersii Skay4041 | reverse complement strand
CTCTACCTAGTGACCAGGCATATCTATATCTTATCTAAGTGGTGGCCACCTTGCCATTGCCACTTCTCTTGAGAGTCCTATACTTGGTCTTTGGCTTACTGCCTGAGTACTGAGATAGACGTCCCTTACACCTAGTAAACGAGAAGATCCAGTAGATGTGCAGAGGGTCACAAAGAACTTGATGGAATTGATAGAAAGGCTAAAGCCTGCTTTGAGACAATGAGATCCAGTCAGTTTCAACCCAAAGAGAGGTAACATCTGTTGTTATGCCCTCCAGTCCTCTAGCACTCAGGATTCAACCCCTAAGCACTCCTAACCCCTATTTTCAATGCTTTGATGTCCCTTTGTTTACATCTGTTTATCCTTTTGTGAATACTCACCTTTACTGCCTCTTTGAACAGTGTTTCATCTATAGTCAACATTGCTGACTATTGCTTTGGGCTACTCTGGTCCCCAGGCATCCTTACTCATCACCTTACCAAGCTACTTACTCATCTGGTTACCAGTAGTAGCTATATTTACCTTCTTACTCATTTCACTTCAGCTACTTAGATACCATTGATGTATATAAGCTTAGCTACATTGCCTAGGATTCCCTAGGCTTTCAATACAAGTATCCCTTCTACTCTCAACTCACTCCCACTGTCTGAACATCTACCTAGTGACCAGACATATCTCTATCTTATCTAAGTGGTGGTTATCTTGCCATTGCTGCTTACACTGAGAGTCCTATACTTGGTCTTTGGCTTACTGCCTGAGCACTGAGATAGATGTCCCTTACATAGATGTCCCTTACATCTCTGACTGATGTGACAAAAGGCTTCCAAATTCGGCTCACAGCTCTGGCAGCACTGGCATGACACTCCCAAGCATAACAGTCATGAAATAGCCATTATATTGTGTAAATATAATTGCTAGAAGTACATCTAACTCCTGCAGAAGGCCGAGGACTAGTTTCTGTTAGCAGCAATCTAAGATAATATCAATATCTCAGTGATAGCGGAAACACTGAGGTGTGAGTGGGAAATTTTCGTGTAGATAAGGTTAGGTACAAAATAAGAACAAACACAGACTTAGCCGTGTGCGAGCTCGTACTCCAACAGTTTCCACAGGTAAGCATGTTTCCGAGACAAATTTTCAAACACCCAGCGCATGATAATATCACGATATGAATAAACATCCACTGGGAGTAGATTTATTATATCCATCAACTGGCGCCTATGATTCACTGACTCACCCCCACAATGGCAACGGCAAAGCATTATGTCCTCCCAACCGTACGTTGCCATTACCTAATTCCTAGTATTTATCCACACCTCTTCTCAATGTCGTAATGTCTAGATTGGATCCTACAAGAACCTAGTCATCGAAAACGTCCAAATTCCCGAGCCCAAGGCGTCCGAAGTCCTCGTCAAGGTTCATGCTGTTTCGCTTCAGGTTAGCTCGCTTCCTCTTTTCTCCGTTCATACGGAATACTCACCATGCCCTTCGGCTCAGTACGCCGACCTCCTTATTGCCAGTGGTCAATATCCTGTTTCCCCTTCGGGGAGTCTCGTCCCATGCTCAGACATGGCAGGTGAAGTAGTAGCAGTGGGAGGGGATGTCAAGAGATGGAAGGTTGGCGACCGTGTCTGCGCCAATTTCACAACCGATCACCTCCAGGGAGACCCCACCCCAGAGACACAAAAAACGTCGATGGGTGGGCACAATCCTGCGGTGTTGACAGAGTACCGTACATTCCCTGCGCTAGTAAGTATCCTGTGCCTCAAGACTAGGCCAAAGAGTTTATTTTTTTAAAAATGGTGACCTCAAAATTCGACCAAATTAGTCCCTAGTTAACATTCCTGAGCACTTATCTTACGTAGAAGCCTCAACTTTACTGTGTGTAATCTCCTTATCCTCAACTCTTGGACCTATGATTGGATACGCATGGCTTACTCTTTACATTCTTAGTTGCGCTGCACTTACCGCTTATAATGCCCTGTATGGTGCAAGGCCAAGCAAAGCTGGGGACTACGTTCTTATCTTAGGCACTGGTGGAGTATCCATGTACGTCCTTTTTAACCCCACCCTTCGCCCCACACGCCATCCTGGCTTTCATTGATTATTCATCCTGCTTCCGAATTAACACGACCTGAAACTAGCTTTGGTCTTCAATTCGCTATCGCCTCAGGCGCGACAGTCATTGCTACCTCTTCGTCTGACGAGAAACTTAAGATTGCAGCCAAACTAGGTGCAAAACACGTCATCAACTACAAAAAGAATCCAAAATGGGATGAAGAGGTGCTGCGCATTGTATGTTCGCCCATGCAATCCACCTTTTTTTATTTTCACTTTTTAATTGATAACGAAATGTTTTGAAGACCAAAGGCACAGGTGTAGATCACGTCATTGAAGTTGGTGGCCCAGGTACGATACCTCTGTCGATTAACTCCACGAGAATGGGGGGATACATTCACCTCATCGGACTTGTGGCTCAGGTGTGTTTTGCTCATCGCGACCTCAATGAACCGTAAAAGAGACTTAAACGACAACTTTTACCCGGTCGGTTTGCTCTAGGAATCGAAAGAGACCAACCTAGTGCAGCTCATCTTGAAAGCCGTCAGCATTCGTGGAATCCAAATTGGCTCCGTGGCACAATTCGCCGATATGAATAAGCTGATCGAGGCCAACCCAGAGGCGACTCGTCCAGTTGTTGACAAGGTGTTCCCGTTTGAGAAGGCAGTTTTAGCCTATGAGCATCTGGAAAGCCAGACTCATGTTGGTAAGGTTGTTATCCAAGTTGCTAATTAAGATGAAGCAGGGGACAGTTGATAAAAGCGAGGAGTTACATGAGAAAACTGCTTATATTCTTTCGTGATGTGCCAATGCAAATGAAGAAGCACATTCTACCTACGTCGTTCATACCATTTTCCCGGTTTGAATCTGAAAAGAAACCGGTGTCCAGTGCTACCTGCTAAGACACTCAGAGTTGACAGCGTGGCCTGGTCTGACGTTACGCCAAATGCGCTGTATGTGCCACTGTTGCTGAATACTTCAAGAGCTACCAAGTTGAATCAAATTGTCGCCATAACCCTGTGATTGATGTCGGAAATTAGATCGACGTTCAGCAAGTGAGAGAGAGGTGATGTAAGTAAGCACAGAAATTCTGACGTCCGGCAGGTGTTTGAAGAAGAAAGGTGGCAAGTTAATGATATAGCGAAGGCATCAAGAATAGACCCATACAAGCGGGCTGGAACACGATCGTGCAGGTACTGTCATAATAGTTGTAGTTGAAGGGGAAAACTGCAAGGTGGCGCGGTGGGATTGCCCTAGCGATGTATCACTATCGTGACCCCCATGGGGTAAGGTCAAACCAGTATCGCCTAGTAGCACCGGATCAAATCAAGACATGCAATTCGCTAGATCTGTTCTTGAACAAATCAGTGAATCGTCACTTGTGTCTGGCTCCCGGAGACAACCTACATTGTAATAAGATGAATAAATAGGGTGCCACTGCAGGTGGAGGAACTGACAGTGAGTTGGGCATGTAAACTAACTTACCTCAGGCTCGCCCGCCTTTTCCCTGCCCCCCCAAGCAATAGACCTTATTGTAGATAGGAATCCCTTCAGGCTCTGGTGATCCTAGAGGGAACGATTCGGCCAATCCTTAATATGGAGCATTGCAAGCCTCTTTGTTTTGTTTTTTTCCTTTCATTCTTGGTTTTTGGAAATTCTATTGTCGTGTCAGCCGCGGCAGTCAGTGGTTGCGCGACGAATGATTAGACCCGAAAAAGGAAAACCATCCACGTGGCACACTGTCACACTTAGTCACATATATTCCTTTGCCCCTTTCTAGAAAAACCATTAAAAATCATTAAAAAAAGAGGAAAGGAAGTAACGATGCTGGCGAACCTCTTCCGGCTACGCACTCGCTCTTGTTTTCTTGCTGGGGCAAGTCGGGGACTCGCAACGACGGGAATATGGATGAGGGGTGAAGGTGGTGGTGGTGGTGCTACTGATGTATGTGGGAGATCGTGGGCTGTGAGGTCTGTACGGTCGAGGAGATTTACTGGGTCAAAGTCTATGGGGGAAGAAGGGTGGGTAAGGCCACGGAGGTGTATGTCGGTATCAACGGAAGGGCTTGGTGGACAAAGTATTGTTTGGGAAGACATAAATACAAGAAATCGGGATGCACGCAAGGACGAGGGCGTGTTGCAACGTCCAGATGAAACAAGCAGCACAACGACAGCGACAGGAACAGGCGCTCCCAGTTCTCCACTTGGTGAATCAGCGGACACAACTCTTCAAGAAGGACAACCCGGAGCAGACCATGACCGTGCAGCAGGAATGATGGATGACATAGATCCCGAAGCCGTGACTTTGGCGAAGATGGAGCTTCCCGAACGGGTGTATAGGACATTGTTTGTGGGCGGTATCCCTTATACAACTAAACCGTATGAGTTGGAGTCGCTGTTTAGCGCATTTGGGGCGGTGGATTTTGTAAGGATGCGTATGTACTTTGTTTCCTTCTTTTCTCCCAATCTCTCAGATCTCGTTCGATTATAACTCAATCTTCTTTGGTTTCCAGCCCGGAACAAGAGAAACCTGACACGTGGGTACGCACATGTTCGATTTGTGAATGACGCGGATGCCGTCGCTGCATACGAAAGCTCACTCCAAGAGATGTTCATGCTGGGGGATCGGCCGCTCTTGGTCGAGTACGCCCAAACGCTGCCCGACAACTCAGGACAGATTCTCAAGGACTATCGCAAGCTTGCGCGTCCCAACTCGACGTTGTATTTTACGTCGTTCACAGGTACTGAGGAAGAGCTGAAGGAGGCATTTAGTGATTTCAAGGCCGACATTAGGCACATTATGTTTTGTACGTGTTATGTTTTGCCTCTTTTTGTAGGAGTGCTCAATGTTTTTTGTTGTTTTTAGTGAGGGACCATCGAACGCAGAGGTGGCTTGGTCGGGGGCTGGTTCGGATGTCAAGTGTGGAAGTAGCAATGGTTGCGCTGGAGGCGTTGAGCGGAGAGCTGGAACTTTCGTTTGCGCAGCCAGCGTGGAAGCTTAGGAAGCAGGCCAGGGACGCGCTGCTTTAGAGGATCTAACTATGTGTGTTCTCCTGCCATCTCCTTTCTCCTTTCTAGCAGCGTGCATTAATCGAGCCTTACAGATTTTTTGTTAATGCTTTCATTTTCTGCGACTCGACTAAGTTAATTTTTTTGTCGGGAATGGGTTGCTTGGAAATTTTAAGCCAATCTAGGGAGAAGAGTATAGAGAAGGGCTGCGACCGGTGACATGACGATTTGAACGATTGGGTGCACTGTAGCAGCAAACAACGAGGGCAGCGCGTATCCCTCTTTGGTTGCTTTGTGTCTATGCGCGTGATTACGCCAATCAACTTTTCTGACTCCAGATATTGGGCTCAATGGCGCTTCAAAGTCCTAAGGACTAACTCAGCGCTGTGTCTCATGGCATTAAATTGCCGCATGGATTGCACTCGATGTGTACCTAACCATTCATAAAGTACTTTGTAGCACTCGTCACACCATGCAACTTACTCTGGCTGGCGAAAGGTCTCTGTTGAAGTGACTAATGACAAAAATACCGTATCACCGATATCACCATACGATACCAACTCTATGCCCTTAGTTGTGGCCACGGTGCTCAGATTCTGCGGAAACTTCATGGACGCGGGTGATCTTGCGTCCATCGCTGCTCTTGGCCCGATTGTTCGTGTCTTCAATCCTGTCAGGGTGTCAGAACAAATATGATTCAAAGTACGTGATCATGTCACCCACTCCATGTTTACGCAATGAATAAATCTACTCTTCCTGTTGTCCTTACGGGTGATATCTGCCGTGAAGAAGGTTCCTACATAACCACCCTGGATATGCACAGTTATTCTGTCAATACAAAGACATGAAGGTATTAAACCAGTCAAGTCAACGTACCATTTCAGGTTTATTCTCGTCCCTCGGGACCGCAACCAGACCTTGGAGTGACAAGTCCCCAGACTTCTGGTCCCTCTTTCTCTCCATCATGTGCTTCTTAGCATCATCGCGGCCCATGTCCTTGCCGTTAACGTGGAATCTGGCGTTGTCGGCGAACATGTCATCGAAAATCCTATTGAACTCATTTTCGTCCGTGACCCTGACGAGGTCATGCATGCGGCTCTGAAGCCATGAAGCGAGAGACTCAGAGGCTTTGGAGTTGGAGGAAGAAGAGCGAGCAGAGAACATTGTTGAATATGATTGGGCAACTGGAGTTGTGGGGTAGCAATCATTTCAGGGTGGTGGCCTTTTATCCCCTTCACGCTGTCTCAGCTGTGGATGGATCTACCTAATACAGGGTGTCTTTTTGGGGGGGCTCTAGGCGAACCCTCCTCTTCGACCCAGACAGTGTTCAGGGGACTGCGCTCTCCTATCCGACCTCCACCCCAGTATTCGGCGATTCCTGGTTCGATGTTATTCTGAACAATTCATCTATGCGCTACAAGTTATCAAAGGGACCGCTCATCCCTGTTGCATGCCGCACCTCATCTTACTGTCCGCTTGCCAATGCTTCTCAATACCCTCTCCCACTAGGCTACCGGACTATATGGGAGTCTCATTGCTCGACATGGGCCTAGACTGGACGGAGACAGGACCGACAAGATCAACTTCACGTGTGAAGCAGGACTGACGGGGTCATTGATCGCTTGTTCTACGTGTTTGGCCTGATCAAGTCGGACTGAGACTACCTTGCGCAAAATGTTACCGTTGAAAGAACCGAATTCGGCATGCTTGAACACGTGTCTCTCAACCCATCCCTGTTGCCTCTGAGTCAAGATTTACTGAGTGAAGAGGGGTCTACTTGTAGTATCTGCTATCCTCAAGCACTCACGGCTGTGTAGGATTAGGTTCCTGATGATGCATACAAGCACGGTGCTGCTGTTGAGATTCAGTGTCAGTTATCTCATCTGGGCGGCCCGCGCCTGATGCCTTTCGATCACATACGATATCCTACTCATTCATGTTGCCCTCAAAAGGTTAGAATTACAAAGAATAGTTAGAGGTGATGCTATTATCGTTCCATATGTCCAGCACTTCTGTATGTTTTGTTGTTAATACCCTTCTTGGCTCGCTCAGTGTCAATCTAACATTGATGGTTGCGTGATGGATAGCAAAGGTAACACACAGGCTCAGGCTGATATCCTTCATCAGTATCACAGGATTGATGGTGGAATGCATCACCTCTCATGTCTTCATTGAAGATGGTAATGGCTTTTCTGGCCCGGATATAAACGTAGCGTTCTGCAGCCGGCTCTGGTTATAATCCTTCCATAACCCTATGATTTCATCCCAACTTTATGCCACCGCTGTGTGTGTAGAATGGGTCATTTATGGCCTATATCTCTCAACCTTTTTGTATTGCCTCCGATGGTCCATTTTCTCAGACGAAGGATGGTCACTTCGTGCCAGGAGGCACGTTGACTGGCTAATGTTAACAATGACCTGTGCCATCTGCCTCATGATGTCCGATATGGTAATTGCCACTTTTAGTATGGCCTTAGCCGTGGTTGGAGATAGAGGAGCCGATCTCGCTCGCGGCGAGCCGTTTCCTGCTTTAAACTTAGCAAGCGTATGTATCTCTTGTTCCTACAAGTACTCACGTAAAAGCCATTTCCTGCACGTAGATGTCCGTTGAGTCTGCCATGGCATTGTTGGCTGACAGTGTTCTGGTTGGTTGGAAGTTCATGAATACATTCACCTATTTATTTAATTCACAGATATATCGCTGCTGGATCGTGTACGGTCGAAGTTGGCTTGTTGCATCACCACTCATTATCTTCTGGATGGGTGGTGTTGCGTCTGTTTTGTTCCATTTCGTTATTCCTCTGCTTGCCCGGGATCCAACACAGACACAGGCACAAGTAGATATGCTTAGTAATCAAGGTAACAATGACCAAGCCGGTTTCTTTGCATGCACTATTGCCATCAACATCTTCGCAACTAGTATGCCTTTGATGTATTCTGTTTTATATTTCCTAACCAATATCCGTCAGCCGCCATTATTGTCCGTATCTGGCAAGTTGTAAAGCAAAACCTCAGTCCAAGGCCCTCTCATAGTCTGCTTTTGACGATCCGAGTAATAGCTGATTCTGGATTGTTATACACACTAACCACCATCTCTTCTTTGATCACATGGGTGCTTAACTCCAAGATTATCACCGAGGCTATCACAGTTGCTCAAGGGATAAGCTTGGCAATGTAAGCATGTACAACTTCAATCTCTTATATGTCGGATATCATTCTCAGAGCGGCCCTACGGTAGGTATTGCATTTAATCTAAATTCTGATTCGTGTAGCACAACAGAGAGCGAGTATGGACTTGACAGATTACGCATCCAATTTACCACATTCGTCAAATGTAACAGAAACATCTAGCAGATAGACACAGATTTGATTTGGGGATACTGATTTTCGCGGACGCGGGATTAGCATGTTTGATTCAGAACCTGACTTGATAGTATATTTATTGATACGTACACGAAATTTAGCACTATGCTATATACATTATGTGTGACCATAGAATAAATCTTTGTTTGGACGTTCTTGACAATGTAAATAATTCTCTCGATTTTAATCAAGACAAGAGAAAGTTAACCGGGGGGGTTCAACCTTGGATTTTCTCACTTTTGGCACCCTCCCAATCTTCATCACCTTTGTCTTCGGCTATTCCCTCGCTTTCACCACTATCCTCTTCAGAATCCTCATACGAGTCGGAATACTCGTCTTCACTTGACGAGCTCGGCAAATATTCTTCGTCATCTTCGTCTGTTTCGACATCTATCTCGAAAATTGTCAGCGGCTTTCCAAGAGGAACCTCTTCTTCCGCTTCCGTTTCAGTGTCAGATGGAATCGAGATTCCAAACAGGTGTTGGTGCTGTTGAATTCATTTGTTGATAGATTCTTGCTCCTGTGGGTCAATGAGGTCGAACTTCGTTTCCGTTTTCGTATCTTCATCCTCAGCTAGCTCGCCACTACTTTTTCTTGTCAGGATCAGAGAGCCTGTCGAATTATCGGAGTTAAGGATCCTTGCTCCTTCACCTTCGCTCTCGCCAACTAGGTTCTCAACTGCCCAGAACTCGTACAGCTTATTCCCGCTCCAAAGAATACCTTCCTTCATGAACCACAAGTCCCCGGCAGTTCCTTCACGAGAAGTCTGAACACCTGGAATGTCGACCAGTCCTACGCTTGTCCCGGAACTAACGCAAGCGCTTCCGAAGACATCAACTGATGGCTCCAACATCTGGATCCCTTCTAGATGAGAAAGGAACTTGCGTAGAAATGGCAAAGTAATCCTGCCCTTTGATACTGTTCTAAAGGTCGAGCATAAATCTGTATAATATGTAGTGGTGGCGATAGAAACTGTGGATGAAGCGTCAGCTTCAAAAATAACTTGAAGGTTTGCTATCGCCGAGGTACTGCTTAGCTCTGCACGATCCGGTGTATCAGAGGTCATCATAACTATTGTCCAGTGAGCCTTAGTTTTTCCCCTAGTGGGAATCAAGAATGCACGGCGTAGCACATCAAGAGGAAACATTGACTCGATAGTTTGGGTGTTGGGAGTCAAGAAGCAGAGGCAATTCTTCAGGATAGTAATGTCGACCCGTTTGGAGACTGGTGAAGTGACAGAGATCCCATGTAGCGTGAATACAGGTGGCTCACGATTTTCGAGTCTCTTCAGTTCACCTTGTGAGACGAATCCCTTGTCTTTCGCTTTAGACTGGGGGACACCATCTCGCTTATCACCGGATCCCTCATGAGATGAAAGCCACGAATTTAAAGCTTCTTTGGCAGCTTGCTGAGATTTGGACCACGTGCGCGTGTAATTTCATCTGTGTCTGTTTCGGGGCATGGAGTAGTGCAAACGAAGCGGATCAGTCCATCGAGTAAATCAGCAACATCTCCCATGCAGATGTGTGTCAACCGAAAGGCGAGTTCAGGTGGGAGACAAGTGAGGTAGAGAGACATGGAGGGCATGCTTGAGTAACGTAAAGGTGTCTTTATGTCACTGGTGTATAGAACAAACTTGAAAGCACGGTTCGAACAATACCTCTTCATGGATTATTTATGATTGGTTTCATACAAGCAGATGATAAATAAAGTATTCACCTTTGTTAATTTACAATCACTGAGACGCGTTCAATGGTTCTGGGAAGGCACTGTAAGAGTGGCACCCGTCCGAGTCAAATGGTAAAGCACGTCAAACTCTTGGACTATATTTGGGTCGCCAAATACAGCCAAGCACGACAAAATATAACACACCAAATGCTCAATACAACAACACTAACCAGCGTAGAACTGATTAAATCCTACTGAACGAGGGTATTATCCAACGTGTTATATAGCATTGAATCAAGTCGTGAAGACCCTGACATGTGTGTCGTATTGAACTTGAATAAAAAAATTATAGTGAGTACTGGTATGGCGTGTATCGTGCCATGGGGGTTCGTATCTCTTCAGATACCCTTATTCGACTGGGAAGAGCAAGAGAATGTAGTTTAAATCACTGTAATAAATAGTCCAGCACATTAGATTATTCTGCGTTAAACAGATCAGGGTATCTCTCTAGTCGCTTTGAGCCGCAAGGTAACTCTGCATATATGCGTTCAAGTCGAGTCATCAAACAAGAAATCACTCAGACAGACTCACCTCTCTCTCCTCCAAGAATTCCAAGTACGTCAAGGCGACTGCGATCCAGAAGCTCCTGTCTACACCCAACGTGCGTTCCTCTACGTGATCCAGCTCGATTAGACCTGTGAATGATCCAATAGTGAGCACTGGAGTGCGGTCATGCAATACCAGAAGGGGGACAAGTGGTGGTGCCAATGACAGCGGCGGGCTGGCCGTGGCGCCATCCATCAACGCGACGTTCGACCGAGACGAGTATGGTGGAGGCGGGGACATTGGCGTGACTACAGGAACACGTGAGAGAGTGAAGGATCTCGAGTGAGAGGGCCGGTGGCTCTTTAACATGGAAAGTGCGCGGGTGATGAAGGTGGTAGTGGTGGGAACCTGGGGGCTTATTGAGAGGGGCGCTAGGATGAATTGGGTTATGAGGGTCGGTGGTCGGTGGCGTAGAGGGGGTGGATCTGGTCGTGATGAATTGGATGTTGTTGTCATCATGCCCTGGCTTGTGACATCCGCTTCATGTGGAGGTGACTGTGATGAGGGCGGAGGTGAGATGGATCCTGAGGGAGAGGGAGGTCGAATGACGACGGAGACGGTGGGTGGTGTGGGTGGGTAGCTGTGGATACTGGATCTACTGGAATCATCTTGGCTAATGAAATGGGTGCTAGAGCTGGCAGATGGGAGGCTGGGGGAGGGGGCGTGATGGTGATGAGAAGATGGTGCAGTGGTTTGGGATGAGAAGGAGAGGGCGGCATCAATGTGGTAGGGGGATGCAGGGGGTACGGGGATGAAGGGAATAAAAATCCCTGGTGAAAAGGACGGGTGGCGAAGGCGTATGTACCATCCACGTTTAGGCTTGTGAATAGTCCAGCAGATGGATCGCGTTGGGTTGTGCTAAGGACGGTGTTAAAAGCGGGCCAATCTGTATGCATATAAGGGACGTACGATGAAGTGTTCGATTATTTCTTCATCCCCTAGAAATCGTTCCTATTGAAACACAGGTAAGAGAATAATGGAGGCGAGATGATTATGGACTGACTTTGAACCAAAGAACTTGGTCTGAGTTCTCCTCAGATACGTTGATGCGCATATCCTGCAGAACATCTGTGCTGATGGCTGAAGTTGTGAGCGCACTGCATTCCAGATTATAAAAAACAGAGAAGGCACCTCTGAACTACATAACGTATCTTATCTCTGTTTGAAGTGTGCGGCAAGATGTCAGTCATCACGACGGACAGCACGGAAGACGCGTTGCGTCGAGCACAAATTCCAGTATTTGGTCCTGGTGGTTTAGACAAACAATACATACGCCAAATACAAGTGCGACGACATCACAAAAAGTGCTCACAGAATATAAGGTAATAAATGACTTAAAGACAAAATAAGACAATATTTTGCTTAATTGTAATTATATGTGAAGATGCAATACCTCTAAAATTATAAGTTCATATAAAGTAACGAAGCATTATTTTGGCTTAGAATCTTATTAAAGTTAAGAAGCAAATTAAAGGGCTTTGAAGGATAACGAAATTTAGTGTCAGAATTACATTAGTAATTACGCTTGCATAATCGTCAGAATTACATTAGTAATTACATTTGCATAATATAAGCTGACACAAGATGAATTGTCTAATGACAGCAGAACTTCATGGAATTTCTAGAATAAGAAGTCTAGAACACTATGATAACAACAATAGACCATGATAGCAAATATAGAACAATAAGCAATAACTCAATTAGTGATGTCAGAACTGACATCATGAGAAATCCTTATCTTGCCTCATGGTAAGATAGCAATAATAGATATGATATCATTGGTGTTGATAGGATGACAACAGCAACATGCAGCAGCTAGTTAAGTAAGAATCTCACTTACAATCTAGAGCAGTGTCAAGGATGAAGAGAGTAGTGTGTAGTGATGGTTTCAAGAGGAGATGAAGGCTCAACAATTGAGAGAATGAAGTTAATTATTTTTCTACCTACAGAATACATGGCTTTTATACACTACAGACCAGGTATAAGAATAGAAGAAAAATACATGATATGTCAGACATGTGAATATGCTGAGTAAGTGGATTATCTGTTAGAATAGCTGCCCTTAAGGCACTAAAGTATCAGACTGAACATAGTTATTAATAGGTCAATCTAATTATACCTAGTTGAGTGCCATCCATTATACCATGGACTCCCTGGAGATAGACTGCAGATATCTATGAATATTGCAGTGACATCATGCACAGTAATGTGCAGCTACTTGTTATTGTTACAATTTCTATTCTATTCCCCTTTTATTTCTTATCTTATCTTATCTCATAGTCATCTAATCATCTAGGTGCTCCATCTTATCTTCTCAGTGTCTACCTTATTCCCCTTTTCCTTTTCCTTTTTTGGGGATCTTGGCTATCCCAGCCTTCTTCGTCTCACAGTGAACTCAGCCACACTATCTTTAGTAGAATGTTTGGTCAATAAACATCTGGTTAGGTAGTATCTAAGACTTTGTCGTAGCTAGCATGTGTTCCCTAGCTTTTGTATTGTTACCACCACATTGGGCAATATGAATCTCACTTCTTCTCATCTTCTCTATCTCTTCGCCTGAGTCTCAAGAGTGGCACTGGTAGTTAGTAATGTTAGAATACAAAGCCTAGTAGTTTAGTTAGTGGTCTAGTCCTAACAGTTATGATCTCTTTCACTTTTTCTTTTATTTTCCTTTTCTTTTCTTTTTCTTTCTTGTTCCCTTTTCCCTTATCTTATCTAATCTAAGTCGGACATGTTGGAAGACTCGAACATGTCAGACATGTCAGGCTATACCAATAGGTCTTTGGTTTGATTCCCCTCAGTACCACTTTGTTTATGTTCTCTCTTTTAAACCAATTGTAGTTGGTTGTTTACTCCTTAGCTTCTAGATAGTCTACCTCTACATGTAGCTACAGAACACTCCTCTTCCCTATAACACTTTTCATTCAACATTGTGGGTTGACACCTGAGGGAGCTTGGAATGAGGTTTAAATGCTATTCGTGAGCTTTTGACACTACTCCAGGTAAATGCACATGTAGAATAATGGTCTGTGCATGTACTCTTGTACAGTATAAAAGAGGACTGTTCAGCATTGTTACGCCCTCCAACCTTCAGCACTCAAGGTTCAACCCCTAAGCACCCTAACCCCTATTTT
>KZ302323.1:0-19080 GCA_002554575.1 Amanita thiersii Skay4041 | reverse complement strand
GCTTACCTTGAGAGTCCTATACTTGGTCTTTGGCTTACTGCCTGAGCACTGAGATAGACGTCCCTTACAGGTGCACAAACTAAATGCATTATCAGAAAAGGATTGTAAGGGACGTCTATCTCAGTGCTCAGGCAGTAAGCCAAAGACCAAGTATAGGACTCTCAAGAGAAGTGGCAATGGCAAAGGTAACCACTGCTTAGATAAGATATAGATATGTCTGATCACCAGGTAGAGCGATGCTCTAGGTAGTTCCTCAGACAATGAGAGCAAGATGAGAGTAGAGATGATACTTGTATTGAAAGCCTAGGGAATCCTAGGCAATGTAACTACTGCTTATATACATAAGGTGGTAGTTAAGGTGAACTAAAGTAAGTGGGTGAAACAAGTAAGAAAGTAAGAATAGCTACTACTGGTAACCAGATGAATAAGTAGCTCAGTGAGGCGGTGAATAGGGAATCCTGGGGACCAGAGTAGCCCGAGGTAATAGTCAGCGATGTTGACTACAAGTGAAACACTGTACAGAGAGGCAGTAAAAGTGAGTATTCACAAAGGGATAAACAAAGGTAAACAAAAGGATGTCGAAACGTCGAGAATAGGGGTTAGGGTGCTTAGGGGTTGAACCTTGAGTGCTGAAGGTTGGAGGGCGTAACAAGGATGCCCTTCAAGCAATTTATCAATTGAAGGAAAAACCTACAGTCATTAGGGTTAATGGCACAAATCAAATTGATATCCCTTGCGTAGTATCTACTACTGATACATTTGAGACCTTCCAAGTAAAAGCACTGCTGGATAGTGGCTGCACAGGATCCTGTGTAAATTTGGAATTTATAAGGCAACATCGAATTAACACTCACCCATTACCTTGACTGATACCAGTCTACAATGCTGATGGGACCTTGAACATTGGAGGATCCCTAACACATACGGTAAAACTGAGAATGAAGATTGGTACACATGAGGAAACAATGGACTTTGGTGTCTCAAATCTTAGCAAAAATGAAATCTTCCTTGGCTTTGATTGGTTAAAATACCACAATCCTAAAGTTGATTGGAAGGAGGCTAAGATTGAATTTACATGGTGCCCTGGTGTATGCCAAATGAGTTCTGAAGTGGAGGAACCAGAGGACGAATTGAATTGTAGAAGTTGGAATGAACTAGAGGATGGAGACCGATTACTGGCCGTCCATATAGGACCAGAAGAAATACGACATAGGGCCTATCAGTCTAAGGCAGGACAATTAGCAGAACAAGCTTATGTTCCAAAAACTAGCTGAGATTTAAGGAATAAAATACCTGCTTACTGTCTTCCCTATCATAAGGTTTTTGAGAAGGAAACATTTGATGAAATACCCCCAGATGTCCTTGGGATCATGCCATCAAACTAATCCCTAATGCCAAGCTGCTTGATTGTAAAATCTACCCTCTGAATATTGAGGAACAACAGCAATTGGATGAATTTCTTCGAGAAAACCTGGAATCTGGTCAAATCCAGCCCAGCAAGTCACCTATGGCCTCGCCTTTCTTCTTTGTTAAGAAGAAAGATGGCTCTCTACATCCAGTTCAGGACTATAGAAAGTTAAACAAGATGACCATAAAGAACTGATACCCACTGCCCCTCATTAGCGAATTGATAGACAAACTATCTAAAGCAAAATACTTCTCTAAGATGGACATTCACTGGGGGTATAACAATATTTGGATCAAAGAAGGTGACGAATGGAAGGCTGCGTTCAGGACAAATCGAGGTCTATTTGAACCCCTGGTTATGTTCTTCGGTTTAACAAATTCCCCAGCGACATTTCAAATGATGATGAATGACATTTTTTGAACTGAAATCGCTGAGGGTTGGATGGTTGTCTATATGGATGACATCCTAGTATTCACCAAGAATATCGAAGAACACCAGAAACATGTAGTGCAGGTTCTGGCTAAACTCAAACAACACAAATTGTCACTAAAACCAGAGAAATGTCAATTTGAACAAACCGAAATCGAGTTTTTAGGCCTGATTATCTTGCAGAACACACTTCAGATGGACCTGATAAAGGTCAAAGGTGTAGTAGAATGGCCAGCGCCCACCTGTAAGTGCAAGATTCAACAATTCCTTGGTTTCTGTAATTTTTACAGACGCTTCATCGAGGGATTTGCAAAACTCACTAAGCCACTTACAGTCCTAACTGGAAAAGCCGAATGGGTTTGGGGAATTGCACAGGAGAACTGTTACGATCTGTTCTTCTTTCTCTTTCGTTCCCCTTTTTCTTATCTTATCTTATCTCACCATTCACCATCTAATCATTTAGACACTCCCCTTTACCTTCTTCGCGTCTATCTTATCTTTTCCTTTTCTTTTTCTTTTCCTTTTCTTTTCTTTTGTCTTCAGGAATCTCGGCCTCTCGGGCATATCAGACATCATGGTCTTCTCGGATAACTCTGAGAAGGTCTTGGGTTCGACTCCCCCTTGGATCATTCTTTTCATTGCTAGTCTTAAGCTCGTCATTTACCATTGTTTATACTTTAGCTCTTTGATCGTCTATCCATAGTATAGCGTCAAGAGTGTAATCTATTCTCTTTTACTCTCTTCAACATCGTTTGGAGTGACGCTTGGGTATAGTTGGATCGCGGTATTGGCTATACTAGTGAGCTCCTGACAAGAACACATTCAGAGCATTAAAACATAAAATTACTACCTGACCAATCCTTGCAATTCCAAACTCTGAAGGACAATTCTGGATAGAAATGGACGCCTCTGATTTTGCCTTAGGAGTGATCCTCTCCCAGCAACAGGATGATGGTTTATGGCGACCTGTGGCCTACATGTCTCACTCACTCAGTGATGCTGAGCGAAATTACAAAATTTATGATAAAGAAATGCTTGCCGTCATGACAGCCTTCTACAAGTGGTCACAATACTTAAAGGGAGCCAAAAAACAGGTAGAGGTTCTGACCGATCATCAGAACCTTACCTATTTCTGAAAACCTCAGAATTTAAACCACCAACAAGCATGCTGGGTCTTGGACCTCCAAGAATATGATTTTATTATTAAGCACAGGCCTGGAAAAGCCAACACGAAACCCAATTTACTGTCCAGATGAGCTGGCCATCCAAAAGGACTAAATGACAATGAGAATGTCATTCTCCTAAAAGATGACTTATTTGTCTGGATCTTTGATGATGACAGATTGTTAAATGAACTAGAACAAAAGATATCAAAGATCAATAAAAGACAATGGGACAGACAAGTAATCAAAGGGCTTCAATGGAAATTATTGGAATATACTGTGCGAGATGGAATCATATTCTGGAAAGGCAGGGTCTATGTACCAGTAGACAAGGGAATCAGGGGTTCGATCATTGAAGTCTTCCATTATCAACCAACAGCTGGACATGCAGGCATTGCTAAAACTCTAGAGTTCATCACCAGAAACTACTGGTGGCCAAATATGTGGGCTGACATTGAAGACTATATCCAAGGGTGTGACAAATGTGCAAGGAACAAACCGAATCGTCAAAAGAAAACTGCACCACTCCACCCAAACAAGATACCCCCTGAACCTCGGCATACAGTCAGCATGGACCTTATCAGACCATTACCTGAATTGAAAGGTTATGACGTGATCTTGGTGATAGTAGACCAATTCACTAAAAAGGTCTATTATCTACCAACTAACACAACAGTCACTTCTCTTGGAATAGTGACCCTCTACCAAGACCATGTATTCAAGGAACATGGATTACCCAAAAAAGTGATAAGTGATCGTGGACCACAATTCGTATCAGGTTTTATGAGGGAATTATACAAGGTCCTAGGTATAATGGGAAACTATTCAATGGCCTTTCACCCACAAACTGACAGTCAAACCGAGAGGGTGAATCAAGAATTGGAAGAATATGTCACAAGCTCACTGAAATAACCCTAAACCTTCCATCTATGCTCTCAAGCATCTCCAGGAGGATCGAAGGAAAGATGAATTGAAAAGAGGGAGAGACTCCTGTAGCTACACGGTGAGGTAGACTATCAAAGAGCTGGGGTACAAACAACTAACTACAACGGTTGAAATAGTAAATGGTAAAATAGAACAGTTGTAGGTGGAATTGAACCGAGAGTCTCTGGTAGTTGTCCGACATGTCCGACATGCCCAAGATAACTGAATCCCCAAGATACCCGATGTCGATAAGGTAAGATAAGGGAAAAAGGAAAGAAAAAGAAATGAAAATGAAAATGAAAAAGGAGATGGACTTGTAATATTACCCCCCTCTTAAGGGTCATGTCCTCATGACTGATAAGCCTCCCTTCTCACTCCTTTCCAGACCTTCCAGTTTCTTTCCAGTTTCTTCAGGTATTCTTCATTGAATTTACCATCTTCCCAACCAAACAATTTCGGTTGCAGGGATGGCGTAGTGAAGTTCTCGTATCTGCAGAAATGGAAGTGACAGTGTGAGATAGAGTGTGGGGCTCCAGGGTTGTTATGATAGAATTTATTGATGGCGTCCTGGGTGTTTTTGAGGTTCGACAATGGTTCCCAGGTGCTTTCTTCTGCTGGGTATCCTTTCCATTTTACTAAGAACTCCAATTTTCCTCCTCTGCGTACTCTACTGTCAAGTACATCCTCTACTTCCCATTCCTCCTCTCCATCTACTAGATCAGGCGGGGGTTTTACCAGCAAGGACTGATTAGGGAATGTGGGTTTATGGTATGGTTTGAGTTTGGATTGGTGAAACATATCGTAGATCTTCCAGCTGGGTGGGAGTTCAAGTTTGTACAATGCTTCACCAATCTTTGCTTTAACCTTGAAGGGTCCATAATATTTTGCATCTAGTTTCTTCAACAATCGTTTCGTATTTATATTTGTACCATTGAGGAGAACTTCCAATCCAACCTTGTATTCAATTTCCAGTCTCTTATGAAGGTCATAGCGAGCTTTCATTTTTAAGTTTGCCTTGAGTAGCATTGATGTTGCTTGTCTGTGTATTTCCTTGACCTTTTCTAAGAATTCAGAAACTGTCTGATGTTTGATTGGTCAGTTGATTTCAAACCCTTTCCTGGGATTTCGACTGTTATTCATCATAAACGGAGAGTAACCTGTTGCGCTATGTATTCTATCATTGTGGCAGAACTGGGCTATCAGAAGCCATTCTGACCAGTCATTTTGCTGGTTGTTAATGTACATGTGCAAGTATTCTTCTAGTTCTTGGTTTACTCGCTCTGTTTGTCCATCTGTCTGTGGATGAAATGCGGTCAAATAATTCCCTACAATCCCTAAAATCCTATATAGTTCCTTCATGAAGCCTGATACAAATTGCGGTCCTCAATCACTAATCACCTTTTGAGGGAGTCTGTGTTCTTTAAATACATTATCTCAATATAATGTAGCGACTCCCTGAGAGGTGATTGTAGTATTCATAGGCAGATAATATGCCTTTTTTGTGAATCGATCGACAATAACAAGGATTGCATCATATCCCTTTGACTCCAGTAAAAAACCTATCAAATCCATACTCACAGTGTGCCAAGGTTTGGGGGGAATTTCATTCGGATGGAGTGGTGTGGCTCTCTTTTGTCAATCTGGTTTATTTCTTGCACATAAATCACATCCTTTAATGAAATTCTCAATATCCATCCACATGCTTGGCCACCAATAATTCCTGGTAATAAACTCCAGGGTTTTAGCGATTCCGGTGTGGCCAGCGGTAGGGAGATAATGAAATATCTCGATAATTGAACCCCTAATCTTTTTATCCACTGGAACATAGATTCATTCTTGCCAGTATACGATTCTGTCTTGTACATGATAGCCAGGTAGTTTATTTGCTAGACTGTTAATGACCTGTTTATCCCACTGTCTCTTATTGATCTTAGAGATCTTTTGTTCAAGCTCATTTAAGAGCTGGTCATCATCGAATATTCAAATGAAAAGATCTTCTTTTAGTAGGATCACATTTTTGTTGTCATTATCTCCTCTCTTGTGACCTGCTTGTTGAGAGAGGAGATCCGGTTTAGTATTTGCTTTCTCTGGCCTGTGTTTTATTACGAAATTGTATTCTTGGAGATCCAGGACCCATCTGGCTTGGCGATGGTTTAAGTTTTGGGGTTTTCTGAAATAAGTCAGATTTTGATGATCTGTCAATATTTTGATAGTATGTTTTGCCCCTTTTAAGTACTGCGACCATTCATAAAAGGCCGTCATAACAGCGAGCATTTCCTTATCATAGATCTCGTAGTTGCATTCTGCACTACTTAAGGAATGTGACATGAATGCTACAGGTTGCCATAGACTGTCTGCCTGTTGTTGAGATAGGATGGCTCCAAGTGCGAAATCTGATGCGTCCGTTTCGATCCTGAATTGACCTTTGGAATTGGGGATTGTGAGGATGGGTTGTGAAGTGATTTTGGTCTTTAGGGCATTAAATGCCTTTTCCTGCAGTTTTTCCCATTTCCAGTCAGTCTTTCCTGTCAGGATCATCAATGGTTTTGCAAGCTTGGCGAATCCTTCAATGAAATGCCTGTAGAATGTTACACCCTCCAACTCTCAGCGCTCAAGGTTCAACCCCTAAGCGCCCCTTTCCCTATGCAACCCCTATTTTCGATGCTTCGATGCTTACTTGTTTACCTTTATTTATCCCTTTGCAAATACTCATCTTTTCTGCCTCTGTGGACAGTGTTTCACTTGTAGTCAACATTGCTGACTATTACTTCAGGCTACTCTGGTCCCCAAGTATCCTTATTCATCGCCTCACTGAGCTACTTACTCATCTGGTTACCAGTAGTAGCTATCTTTATCTTCTTACTTGTTTCATTACTTTATTCTAGTTCGTCTTAGCTACCACCTTAGGTATTTAAACAGTAGCTACTCGCCTAGGATTCCCTAGGCTTTCAATACAAGTATCCCTTCTACTCTCATCTTCACTCTCATTGTCTGAGGATCTACCTAGAGCATCGCTCTACCTAGTGATCAGACATATCTACATCTTATCTAAGCAGTGGTCTCCTTGCCATTGCCGCTACCTTCGAGAGTCCTATACTTGGTCTTTGGCTTACTGCCTGAGCACTGAGATAGACGTCCATTACATAGAAGTTGCAGAATTCAAGGAATTGCTGCACTTCTCGCTTGCTAGTCAGCACTGGCCATTCTGCTACTCCTTGAACTTTAACCGGGTCCATTTTCAATGTGTTCTGAGAGATAATAAGCCCTAAAAACTTGATTTCCATTTGTTCGAACAAGCATTTTTCGGGTTTTAATGAAAGCTTGTGTTGTTCGAGTTTAGCTAGTATCTGGGCTACACATCTCCGATGTTCCTCAAGATGTTCAGTGAATACGAGGATGTCATCCATATAGATGACTACCCATCCCTCAGCAATCTCTGTATGAAAGATATTGTTCATCATGGTTTGAAAGGTTGCTGGGGAGTTTGTTAATCCAAAGAACATCACAAGAGGTTCGAAAAGGCCCCGGTTAGTCCTGAATGCAGCCTTCCATTCATCGCCTTCTTTAATCCATATATTGTTATAACCCCAGTGTATGTCCATCTTTGAAAAATATTTAGCTTTGGACAATTTGTCAATTAACTCGCTGATTAAGGGTAACGGATATCGATTTTTGATGGTCATCTCATTTAGTTTTCTATAGTCCTGTACAGGGCATAAAGAACCATCCTTTTTCTTGACAAAGAAAAAGGGAGATGCCATTGGCGATTTTGAAGGTTGTATCCAACCAGATTCCAGATTTTCTTTTAGGAATTCGTCCAACTGCCTCTGTTCCTCAATATTGAGGGGGTATATTTTACAGTCTAAGGGTTTGGTGTTGGGGATTAGTTCAATGGCATGATCCCAAGGACATCTAGGAGGCAGTTCATCGAAAGTTTCCTTCTCAAAAACCTTATGGTACAGTAGGCAGTATGCTGGAATTTTGCTGTGAAGATCTCTACTTGTCTTTGGGATGTAGGCTTGTTCAGCAAGTGATCCAGCTTTTGACTGATATGCCCTATACCGTAATTCTTCTGGTCCTACATGGACTGCTAGGAGTTTATCCCCTGATTCTAGTTCATCTTCAGGCTCTTCTACTTCAGTGCTGATTTGACAGGTTCCTGGACAACGGGAGAATTCAATTTTGGAAGCTTTCCAATCAACCTTAGGATTATGGTATTTCAGCCAGTCGAAGCCAAGAAATATTTCATTCTTGCTTAGGTTTGATATGCCGAAATCCATTACTTCCTCTTGATCGCCAATTTTCATTCTCAGTTTCACCATATGCATCAAGGATCCTCCAATATTTTGAGTCCTGTCTGCATTATAAACTGGTATTGGGTGAGGAAGAGTGTGAGTGTTAATCCTATGTTTTTTAATGAATTCTGAGTTAATACAAGATCCCATACAGCCGCTGTCCAGTAGGGCTTTTACAGCAAAAGTCTGGAATGTATCTGTTGTTGAAATAACGCAAGGGAGATCAATCTGGTTGGTTCCTGATGTCTGAATAACTGTTGGTTTATTTTTTAGTTGATAGATTGCCCATAGGGCATCCTTTTCAGACATTGTGTTTATTTCTTGTACCAAACCAGTTGTTATCTCTTTATCCCTTTTGTTATGAGCATATTGGATGAGGGTTCGACCTCCCTGTTCAACGTCTTCATTCCAAATTCTTCATAATACCCATTGACCTGTCCAAGCCTTTAAACCGTTCTTCTTTGATCTCAGTGGTTCACTCCTAATCTCATGAATGTACTTTGAATTGTCCTGCAAAACATAGCTAATATTTATACAAGAGTCTGCATAATTACGAGATGTAATCAATGAGTTGGAGCTACTCATTGATGGAACTGAAAATGCTGAGTTGAAGAGGAAGGTGTTGAAGCTTGTGAAGTAGTAGATCTCTCCGGGGCAGCACCCACATCGCCCACATCCATCATCCTCCTGAGTTCTTCTCTCTCATTCTCCATGCCATTATTCCAGGCATCCATCAACCTTGTCCACTGTTGGCAGGGCTGGGGGCAGGACTGGGCGAAATGGCCAGGTTGGCCACAATTAAAGCATTGCTGTTGGGATCAGTTTCAATCCACATCCATCACATTTGGATTGCAGTTCTGCCAGGTGTTACCAGCCGGGAGAATCGAGGGTCTAACAGCTTGGCATTGTGGGTTAGCTGTAGGCTGTTGTCAAGATTGAGTGGTGGTCCCCGATTCCACTTTTCCACTTCGAGTGGTGAAGGTTTTCCTTTCTGCCACCGCTTGTCTCCACTGTCTGTCTAGTCAGATTGTTAACTCATACCAACCCTCAAGGGTAGTTGGAAGGTTCAGCACCGCCATGAGTTTGTCCAGGAGCAGGGTGTTCAAGGACCGCTTGAACTCGTGTATCCCTGCTGTTTCACCATAACCAGACTGCATGTAGGATTGCTTAAACATCTGGACGTGTTCTTCACCAGATTTCGTGCCTTGTCTGATTGTAATTACTTCCTGGATTGCAGTAGCCTGTTTGTTAGGATCTCCAAAGGCTTTGTATATATCTCTATACAATAATTCAATGGAATCTGCTTCTGTCAATTCGAGGTATTGAGTTTGGAAATCTGGGCTATTCATGTAGACCATAAAATGGTCTCAGAATAGCTGTGCCATACCGGTCTGCATAAACCCTAATACCCATGTAATCTTCACCTGCAGATTGGCAAATTTGTGGGGTTTGGCCAAGATGTATAACTGACACACATTAATAAAGGCTTCACATGAAGCCATAGATCCATCGTATAATGGCAGTGATGCCATCTTTGGGCCTCGTGTGGTTTGTCCTTGAACCGGATTAACAACAGCTGCCTGAGCTTGGAGTTGGGCAATAGTCTGCCCTTGCTGTGCGATAGTGTGTTGGAGGTTGTTAACAGCTCCAAGCAGTTGTTGAATTTGTTCTAGTGCCTGTGTCAGGGACCAATCCAGTTTGTCCGTACCACCAGTTCCACCATTAACCATCATGCGGAATGGGAAGAATATTATTCTGAAAAGGTAATAAAAGGGCAGGAGGGTGTATAGGAGGGGATCCATAGTGGTAGGAGGTGGAGGGAGTAGTTTGTGTGAGGACTATTAGCACCTTGAGACAGGCATGCAACCCTAGTCAGTCTCTTAGGTAAGCAGATGGGGAAATGATAAGGGAAATCCAGGATCGATGGCGCACTGGGCAACGAATGAACAAATTTCACTTGAGAGAGGGTAGTAACACAAGACTATGCCTTCGGCAGAGATCCTACATGCTCTGTGAGTAGTGTTAGTCTATCTCCACTAACCACTATGGGGTATGGTCAAATAGAAGCTCTGGGCTGCGAGGGGTAGGTCATGGGAGCCTGTGATTAGCCTTCCGTAGGGTGGGGTGCTATGGATGTAGGACACCCTCTGGAACTAAGGATTAAAAGTGGAGAGGGGAGTGCAAGCACGCTATGGAGGTGAAGTTCAAATGAGTCTCAGGAGAGATGTTCAGACAGGTGAGAGTCAATAGCTCTTTGATTATGTCATGAGCTCACTGAAATAACCCTAAACCTTCCGTCTATGCTCTCAAGCATCTCTGGGAGGATTGAAGGAAAGATGAATTGAAAAGAGGGAGAGACTCCTGTAGCTACATGGTGAGGTAGACTATCAAAGAGCTGGGGTACAAACAACTAACTACAATGGTTGAAATAGTAAATGGTAAAATAGAATGGTTGTAGGTGGAATCAAACCAAGAGTCTCTGGTAGTTGTCCGACATGTCCGACATGCCCGAGATAACCAAATCCCCGAGATACCCGATGTTGATAAGATAAGATAAGGGAAAAAGGAAAGAAAAAGAAAAGAAAAAGAAAAAGGAGATGGACTTGTAATAGAATACTTGCGCATGTATGTAAACAACCAACAGGACAACTGGTCAGACTGGCTCACCATTGCCCAGTTCTGTCATACAGTAAATTGGCTGTGTAGACATGACCATAATTCCGTGAGGTTAGAGATTTGTTTGTTAGTATGCCTTGATTTGATGGTGGAGAAGGCAGGAGGGGGGCGTTGGTTGCCCCATTTCGCAGGTTTCCACGGTTTTCTGCTCGCAGATGCATCTTTGACGATTGCACGATAATGTGATTGATGTGCGTTGTGGATTTGCTTCTGGTATTCCCATCGATTTTGTTGGGTGGGATTGTTGCTGATGTCATCCTTGGCTTTTTGACATTTGTCATTCCACCAAGGGGTGGGGTGACCTGTTGATCCTGGTTTTGCATGTTGTTCCCAGGAGCGGTAGATCATGTCGTATAGGGTGGAAAAGTTAGACTGGGTGGCTTGTAACATTTCATCTCTATCCGTATGGATGTTTGGGGTACACCACCATTCTTTGTCTCCGATGTCTGTCAGAAAAGTGAGTTCTTCTTCGCTATCTTTCTTGATGTAGGGGGGGCAGAAAGGGTTTGTTTCTGATGCCCATTCAATTGTGATAATTGCATGGTCAGAGGATCCTCTACCCTTTAGGTCAACGTTGCACTTTGTTTGTATTTGATTATGGTCTTTTGTAAAGACTAAATCTAAAACGTGATGTGGATGGTTCTTGGAGAAATGCGTGGGGGATGACGGGGGGGAAATTAGTGAAAGATCCTGAAGGAAAGTGGTATGGAGTAGGGAGGTACCAATATCCGATTGGGAGTGAACGGATGTATCCCACGTCGAGTGATGTAGATTGAAGTCCCCTTGGATGATGTTGATGTTCGTCAGGTTGGGGAGTTTGTCTATGAGGCGTTTAACTGCATCGTTTTTTGGCCCCTTGTAAGGATTGTTGTAGACGTTAATTAACGTCGATGTGTGTCCTGAGAAGTTGTTAGTTATTTTTGTACATAAAATGTTATGATGCTCGAAAGAATTCGTGTCGATGAATAATGAGTGGTTAGTAAGTAACTGGTTATTAACAAAGGTAGCTACTTGAGTTTTTTCTTGATATAAATTGAAGGAGTGGGCGCATGTCCATGCGGAATGAATGGGGGAGCCGTAAACAGGTGTGCCTCCAGGGGAAAAGGAAGGAGCATTTTTGATAAGGTAGAAAGGTACTTCCTGTATCATAAGAATATCAGCTTTGTTACTGTAAAAGTCAAGTAACCCGTGTAAGTGTTTAATGTTCTTAGCTACATTTTGACATATTATTTTGCTGTATGTCACGGCGAAAATAGCATTGTTGTTGTTTGCGCTATTCATGTGGATTTGGGGGAAAGGTGTTGCCCAGTGGCATTAGGAGCAGCATTGGCATTTGTCGCGCGTTGTGCCTTTTGTGCTTCTTGGTGTTCCTTGTTTCTGGCGTTTTGTGCCTTGATATAAACGGAGAGTTCCGCTTTGTTATTCCTCGCTTTGAAGAACAGGCAATGTTCTGATGAGCTCATATGCGGGCCCTCACAGTTTACACATTGGACGTCGCATGGGTTGCCTTTTTGGCATTCATTGCACGTCGACTTGTGCATGGTGGTGGGGTGAGCGCCCCCACATCTCGTGCAAAAATGTGTTTTGAACTTGCAGAATTTGGTTGGGTGATCCCATTGTTGGCAGATCATGCAATTTTTCTTGTCTTCGAAAGAACAGAATATGAACTTCTCGCATGTGCTGGGGTTACCGTCAAATTTGACCATAGATCCAAGGCATTTCTTGGCAACTGCTCCTGTTTCTGTATCAAAGACTTCGCATATGACTGTCTTTGTGTATTCTGGTCTCGAGGTCTGACCTGGTTTGGGTGGTCGAGGGCATTCAAACCTCGGGGTGAGGGAGAAGCGGACGTCTTGGAAATTGGGGTGTTTCCTAATATAATGGTAGAGTAGCCCATTGTCCATAGGCAATCCATCTGAATGTTGGGTCGGGACTCTCATGAATTTGAGTTTGGACCTTGGTTTTCGATTTGCTAAGGTAGCACCCGGGAAAAGGTCCAGGACGACTTCCTGTAAGGCATTGTATGCCGCTTTGCCATCTGGGAGATTGTCCGTTCTGTTCTTGTTGATGTTTCGGACCATGGTTACTATGATGGCCTTTGGGTCTTTCGACCAGTTAGCCGATTTGATGTGGTTGCTACCCAAAATGAGGAGCCATTCTACGTTCTCGCTGATGATGTTATTAAGCGATGCAGTTAGTTCTTCCTCGTTTTGTTTTTTGGCTGGCAAAGTGTTTTCATCATCTGTGACAAAGAATTTGAATACGTTAGGTGGAGGGGGGAGGATCGAACCACCTTTGACACACACCACCACCATCTACCCCAGCCAAACAAACACAAACACTTGAATCCCCTCCCAGTGGTGGTTGTTCACAGCAATCTCTAGTCTCATATTTGAATAACCTAGGTTTTCAAATCTATCTCTCCAACATCTGCCTTTTTCTCCTCTTTTTCTCCTTTTTTCTGTAATTTCTAGGCTTAAAAAAGAAAAACATCAAGAAAAACACCACCCCTCTACATTCAATGAGTGAAAGAGGGTATTCAGTCTCCCCTAGTCCCATAGGACTACACAACCCAAACCCCTTCTCGACCGCAATCAGCAGCCTGAGAAGCACATACCAATCGGAAGCCGCGTCAGAAGATGCACTTCAGTACATCAACACGGTCCTACGAAACAAATCTACCTCCCCAACTCCCCAACAAATTCCTCATGTCAACCATGAGGACAACTACAACAACAACACACATTCGGATACACAAACAGGCATTACTACAGGTTCTAGACCCCAGTCACACTCGGTCACACCCAAAGCGTCCCCAGTTGTCTCGCCTTTAGCCCCGTATAGACCCTCTTCTACTGGTAGCAATGATAAGGATACAGGACTAATCTCTCGTATGAGATCGGCTGTGTTCGATGAATCTCAAAACATCACTCAACCCATCCCTTCACACCCACCCCCAGCCTTTTTATCCACCGATTACATTGACTCAAATATCGACATTACAGGCACCCTTTTATCACTACCGGCTTTAATGGACAAACCACTCTCATCAAACTTCCCTTCCAGCACAGATCCTACTTTTGTTTTACAAAACATCTATGCAACGAACGTGAATGAACTCCTCCATGCCAAAGGATACGTCCCATCTGTCCAAGTCAAGGACATGGGCAAAGCTTTGGCTGCACACATTAGGACATGCGTAGGGTCTGGTTTCAAATCACCACAGGAAGAAAAACTCATCCGAACAGACCTTCTCGCATGAATGATAACTTACGCGGCAGTTGACCTTAATATAGAAATCGCAGATTACATGGTCGCCTCCCATGGCTCCACAATCCCTCTCATTATATATCGTGAGGTTCAGGAGAACTGGGATTATGCTGGAAACTCCGACAATTTCTTACTAACAGAGACAGCTAGAACAATACAAGATGATCTGGACGAAGCTTTCTTGAACCGGCAACACAAGAACATCATGGCAATAACAACCCTGGCAGCCCTTTTCACACAACAGGACAAGAACTCCATTGCGGATGCAGTCGTGAACAACACTCCACTCCCGGATAAGTGGGCCTTCACAGATGAAAAAGGCCACAAACACTCCACCTTTGCCTGGCTATCAGGTCAACCTTCCCCTAAGAAACAAATCAAACCCACTACCTCCTTCTCCCCTTCTATTGGACAGAAACGCCCACTAGAAACAGACCAAGATACAAACGAAGAAGACCTCACATACTCAGACAAACTCCAGGCTATAAAATTCCGCCTACCCCTTCCTCAATCAACTATTGATACAAATCTCGACATGTGGATGGAAACAGTCAACAAATACATTGAAAACTGCCGCCTAACCAATACGGATACAAACCCCACCACCCTCCGCGCAATGACCGTTCAAACCACTGAGAAACTGATGAAACGCGAATATTTTGTCAACAAAGTGCGGAAACTAGCCAGGTCCAAAGATCCAAAAGCCCTCCTAGACTTCGCAGATGAACGGTATAGGTCCCTACAGAACGAAATTGATTTAACTACACGAGCTCACCCACAGGACACCCCTATGCACGATATAGATTCTGATACTTCCAAGACAGAATGCATTCGCAAAACCATGGCGATATGGAGAAACACGGCAAAGACCCTGTGGAAAGACAACATTCTCACCTGCAAACAAGAAACTTTGGATCAGGCCACACGCCTCCTCCTGCTAGCAGACACATCACACAAATACGCCTCTCTATCGGAAACAGACATCTACAACACGGAACTTGATCGTCGCGATAGTATCATCGCAAAAATCACGGAACTGAATGAGAATGCAGAAAAAGCCATTCGAGATATCAGAAACAAATCAGCCCACTCATCCAGCACAAATAAAGGAAAACTGGAACTCATCAAGAAACAGGGTTGGGAAATGGCTAAACGCAACGTCACACAAAACCCCGCCAAATTCTCACTGACCGACATTCCTCTTGCAGCCTACCCCAAGATAATCTCGGACATTGTAGCAGACCTCAAGGATAAAGAAGACGACACTTGGGAAGTCAAAATCCTCAAAGACGTCAAAAACAAAGGAATCCAGGCCAAAGCTTTAGAAGCAAGGACTCAGACCATTGTCCGCCGACTACACAATCTCAAAAACAACAATGCCAATGCCACAACCACCACTACCACTGCCCCTCCATCACAACCTCTGTCTCGTACATCTTTTGTAAATGAAATCGAACAAATGGAACTGACGGACCAGGAAATGACCCAGGCAGATCCCATCCCCTGGACAGACACAGAAGAGTACAAACAAAATCGACAACTATGGATTAACACAGCATCGGAAATTTATGAAAAGATCTCCCCATACCTTCATTCTTTGGAATGAAAACAGAAAGAGGATCTTTTATGGGAAGCGGCGGACATATGCGCATTACAGGACAAGGATCTATTGCAACTACAATCCATCTCTTCATTCACAGATGGCAACAAAAAACGCGAACTCGAGAACATGCGGAAACTCCTAGTCGATAAGGAATATCAGTCTTTGGTCGAAGCAACAAAGAAACAAAATGCTGCGAATAAAAAAGACACTTTTGAAGACTACTTGACCTCGAAAGATTTTGCCTACTATGTTCAACATGCTAAGAACCAACTGTCAAGCCCGGCTGTCCCCCAAGAAAAGAAAAACACCCTCAAAACAATCATCAAGGATGCTGAAAAATGGCAACCAAAACACCGAGTAGATGATGACGGATCCATTCTGCCAGACTCCCCTCCCCCATCACCAACCCCCAAACCCAAGACAAAATCCCCAAAACAAAAAGAAAACAACAGGAAAACGGCGGAACTTACGAGAAAAGGTAACACCCTGAACACACAGCGGCTCCAAACACTTCTAAACGAAATGAATGTGGACAACAGTCAGAAAATAATGAAGGAAATCCACAGAATTTCTAATAGGGATAAAATACAAGACGCCAAGAAACAAATGGTCAAGGACAAACCTGTAAAGGACAAGCCTTCATACGCCCAAACTACTGCCTCAAAGAATCCCAAGGAGCAAAAAGACCCACATAAGGACGGAGCGGGAGGATGGAAAATGGTAGGAGGGAGTAATAAGATATCACGACCCACTATCCTCCCCCCCCCGCCTAATGTCTTTAAGTTCTTCGTAACAGACAATGAAGACACCCTCCCAGCCAAGAAACAGACCGAGGAAGAACTGACCACCTCGCTCAACAATATCATCAGTGAAAACGTGGAATGGCTCCTCAATTTGGGCAGCAACCACGTCAAATCTGCTAACTGGTCGAAAGACCTGAAGGCCATCATCGTAACCATGACTCGCAACATTGACAAGAATAGAACAGATGATCTCCCGGACAGCAAAGTGGCATACGACACACTACAAGAAGTCGTTCTCGACCTTTTCCTGGGCGCCATGCTGGCAAATCGAAAACCTAGGTCAAAACTGAAGTTCTTGAGAGTTCCCACACAACATTTGGATGGCCTCCCCATGGACAACGGACTACTCTATCATTACATCCGGAAACACCCCAATTTTGAAGACGTCCGCTTCTCCCTTACTCCAAGATTTGAACGTCCCCGCCCCACCAAACTGGGACAGACTACAAGACCTGAATACACGAAAACGGTTATATGCGAGGTCTTTGACACAGAGACGGGTGCCGTAGCCAAAAAGTGTCTAGGATCTATGGTCAAATTCGACAGCAACCCTAGCATCTGCGAGAAATTTGTCTTCAGAGCTTTTGAAGACAAGAAGAACTGCATGATTTGTCAGAGATGGGACCACCCGACAAAATTCTGCAAGTTCAAAACTCATTTCTGCGCAAGATGCAGAGGGGCACACCCCACGACAATGCACAAATCAACATGCGACCAATGCCAGAAAGGAACCCTCTGCGATGTACGATGCGTAAGCTGCGAAGGCCCGCACATGAGCTCGTCAGAGCATTGCCCCTTCTATAAAGCGCGAAACAACAAAACCGAGCTCTCTGTCTACATCAAGGCACAAAACGCCAGGAACAAAGAGTGTCAAGAAGCATGAAAAGCACAAAGAGCAGTAAACGCCAACGCTGCACCCAATGCCGCCGGGCGCCACCTATCCCCCAAGGCAACATGAACATTTCAAACAACAAAGACGATATTTTCGCTACAACATATGGCAAAATAGTATACCAAAACGTAGCCAAGAACATCAAACATCTACACGGATTATTAGACTTTTATAGCAACAAATCTGACATTCTTATGATACAGGAAGTTCCATTTTACCTTATCAAACACGCTCCCTCATTTCTCCCTGGAGGCACACCCGTCTATGGTTCCCCCATTCACCCCGCATGGACATGCACCCACTCTTTCAATCTATACCAAGACAAAACCCAAGTAGCTACTTTCGTTAACAATCGTCTTCTTACTAATCATTCCATATTCGTCGACACAAACTCTTTTAACCATCACAATATCCTATGCACAAAAATCACTAACAACTCAACAGGTCATACATCGACGTTAATCAACGTCTATAACAACCCCTACAAAGGCCCTAAAAACAACACAGTCAAACGCCTTATAGACAAACTCCCTACACTAATGGATGTCAATGTCATTCAAGGAGATTTCAACCTCCACCACGCAGCATGGGACACGTCCGTACATTCACAACCTGACATTGGGGATGCCTTACTACACGCCACTCTCCTCCAAAACCTCTCACTACTCTCCCCTCCCTCTTTTCCCATGCATTTTTCTAAAAACCACACTAACTGGGTTTTAGACTTAGTATTCACGAAAGACCACACCCGAATACAAACGAAATGTGAAGTAGACCTAGAGGGACGGGGCTCTTCGGATCATGCAATCATCACAATCGAATGGATGACAGAAATCGATCCCTTTTGCCCCCCTTATATCAAAAAAGACAGCGAAGAAGAACATACTTTTTTGATGGCCATTGGTGAAAAGGAGTGGTGGCGCACCCCAAACACATCATCAGGAAGAAGCAAAGCTTTATGACTCGCTCAATCAAATTTTTCTATACTTTACAATACCATTCAAGACTCCTGGAAACAATGCGCGAAACCAGGATCAACAGGCCACCCTACCCCCTGGTGGAACGATAAATGCCAAGAGGCCAAAAATAATGTAGGCAAAAACCCCACACAACAAAATCGCTGGGAGTATCAAAAACAAATCCACGATGCGCAACAATCTCACTATCATGCAATCGTACAAGATGCGTCCACGAGCAGGAAACCTTGGAAACCCGCAAAATGGGGCAATCAATGACCCCCACCTGCTTTTTCAACCATCAAATCGAGATACACGAACAGACAACTATCTAGTCTTATGGAATTATGGACATGCCTACATGACCAATTCAATCCCACAACGATGACAAATACCCCGGATCTAGAGGAAATCGACCGTTTTGAGGCCAAACCCCCACGTCCCTACTACAACATAAGCAGAATGGAAATACAAGAAGCCCTTTCCAAAACCTCGAACAGTTCAGCCCCAGGACCGGACCACCTCACTTGGCATCATATCTGTTGAGAAGACTGGCTCCCAGAGGGAGTTGCCCAGTCCGGAACGCCTGCGCAGAGCGCTAGGCTAATCCCTAAGGGAAGCTAGTAGCTAGGGAGCTAACTTACTGGTTAGGTAGTTGCTA
>KZ302322.1:0-19157 GCA_002554575.1 Amanita thiersii Skay4041 | reverse complement strand
GCTAGGCTAATCCCATAGGGAAGCTAGTAGCTAGGAAGCCAACTTACCAGTTAGCTTAGCTGCTTATGCTACACTAGAAGCTCTGTAAGAACTTGCATTCTTAGGATGCTAGATGGTCCTCTTTTATACTGTACAGAAGTATGCGCATGGACCATTAATACTATACGTGAGTCTTACTTGGAGTGACTGCGCATTGCTGCACATGATATCACTGTGATATTCATAGATATCTGCAGTTTATCTCCAAGGCGTCCATGGATGGATGGACAACTCATGGTTGGCTATAATTAGATGAACTATTTATAACTTATCTCCAGTCCAATACTTTAGCGCCTTAAGGGCGGCTACTCTAACAATGTCAACTGTGGTATAGTTCTCATGTCATGTCATTTGTGAGTGATGATGATCTTATAATAGTTTGATTCTGCTTATGACAGAACAAGATCATCATCATGCTCACTATCTAATCAATGATCCTATATCTGCTTTATTGACAGATGTCTTCAATTATTTGTGAGCATATAATTTCAACAGTGGTATTCATAGATTATCCACAGTCTATCTCCAGGGAGTCCATGGTCTAATGGACAACACTCAACTAGTTATGATTAGATTGAACTATTAATAACTACCTACAGTCCAATACTTTAGTGCCTTATGGGTGGCTATTCTAACAGTATATGACTTAGTGATAGAGAACTATATTGTTTGGAAGACTGGAACAAGTGCTTCACTCAAGCTGAACACTGATAGGCAAAAGGAATGTGCAACAGTGTGACAAATTATTCCCAGCCAATGTATGATATTAAATATGGCAAAAGTCACATGAGACACTCTAGCTCTTTTATTGCATGCTAACGACAAAAGCATGTGGCGCCTGGTCTATCACCGTTATGTAGTCAATCATACGTATACATATTCCACCCTGATTAGTTATACTCAACACCTTCATTGGTTCCCCCGTGGAACTTGCCAAAAAGATCAATCAATCAACATCCAAGGTTCTATCAGGACTACAGTTCCGCAAAGCAAACCCAGTCGGTGCATTAGATTAAAACGACAAATCTAATCAAAAAGATCCTACATGTATCAAATGCGTGAGTAATGTATATATGTGTGTGAGAGAGAGGAAAAGGAGGTTAGAAAACGAATGGTGTGGTGGTGGTGAATGTGTGCGTTCATTGAGGTCAGTTCCAAGGAAAGGGAAGGAAATGAAAAAGCGGAGTAAAAAAATGCACTTGTAAAGATGCAAGTGGGTTATGTGATGATGGAATCAACCATGAAATATGCAAGATGAATAAATGGGTGTGGAAGTAGAATCGTCGAACCAAGGAAATAAAAGTCACTGGCCGAGTCTGGCACGCTATTACGTGCAGCCATCTGTTAGTTTATTCTTTGGCCAAGACTGCCCATACTGCTCCCAAGTGGTCATATTGGGGTTCCTGTATGCCTCGATATACCTAATAAAAAAATCATAACAAAAATATGAAACTTCTCAAGCTCGATGTAGAAAAGAAAAGCCAACGCACGTATCAATGTAGTTCTTTGTCGGAAACTCCTTTGGGTCACAACCAATGTTGACAGCGTCCTTTGGTTGGTACACCCTGATCCAATCAATGCTCATCGTTGTCGGCATTGGTAAGCGATCAAAGTCGATGTTGCCAAAGTTGAGCGAGAAACCTAGATTAGCAATGATATACTATATAGCCGAAAAAAAAGTTAAGCCTACTGAAGGACATTTTTAAACCATCTTACCATAGGCTCCTGAGGAATCGCTCTTGGCCCGATCTCGGTCCGGGGATCAGCACCCATTCCAGGAGCAAACATACTCCAAGACGGCGCGCCGTCATTTATCCAAGTGATATAACCATCAAATCTATATAACCATTGACCTCAGAGACGAACTTGAAAAGGAGTCTTAGTCAAACAAACCCTGGTTTGTATTCGAAACCAAAGACGGAATAACAACCCTTCTCCCGTTCATAACAATCCTGATTTGTAATGGATAATCCACTAGTGCATTGCTGGAAGGCACCTAGAGTAACGGATGAGAGGAAAAATGATACTAGAAGAGTTACTACTTGCCGCCAATGTAGGGATTGAGATGGGTCCTTGTCTCGTTATACATCATGATGTTATCACTGGTGTTGGTCCACTTGTACTCGGCCTACAGACAATCAGGGTATGGCGAAAATCAGCATTGAAAAGCTTACATTGAATGGAGCCCATTGACCAGACATTGATACCTAACAAATATATTCAACCTATACCCATAATGAGTGACATCTTAACTCACCTTCCCTACACCCTCTTCAACCAATGCTTCAAACACATCAATCTCAGGTGCTCCCCGCCCGACATAGCTCCCGTTCATCCTCACAGGGCCTGGATGCGACTCTCCAGAACACGTACAAGCAGCTGCAATAAATCAGCACAATGCCCAACATTTCAAGACGACAAACATACACAGCCGTTGTCCGGGAAGAAACGACTATCGACGAGTTAGCTGACATAGAGCCTTCCTTGAAATCTTTCACGCACAAGTTCATTGTTATTTGCTGGGTCCCCATTTTGGACCGCCCATATTGGTGTTTTGGTACCAGGGTAGGTCTGATTCGGCAATGTCCCGACATCACAAGAATCGTAGGTGAACGGCCACTGGTGAATAGGACTGACCTTAACCCCCAATCTCAAATCGCTTGAATTCAATCACTTACCAGACCATCCGTAGTTGCACCGTGACCAGCACGTCCTTCACGGAAGGTTCAATCATGGAGTACGGTCATACCAATGTTGCGACATACCTAGATTCCCCATTGTCCATCTTGGCAATTTTAGCTATTAAGTGGATGTAGCGTCAAAAAAAAATGGTAAACACTCACAGAGCTGGCCACAACCCACTATCTCACTAAGTCAACAGGTCATCATCAAAAGAACACTGGAACGACATACCCGACATCATTCACTCCCGGAAGCGTAACAGCAGCTGACAAACCGATCAGGTTCACCCAAGCAAAGAAGTTATCAAGGGGAGATACACACCCTCAATAAGTCCTCCTGTAAAACAGAATTTGTTCCTGAAAAGGGGATAGGTAAGTCGTGACGAGTCAAAGGATGGATGAAGAAGTGCCACCATGATTGTAACTATAAAAATTTCAGCGTCAGTCCAAGTGCCCAATTTGAACACAATATCTATTACCATCGCAGACCGATATTCCAAATCATGGTTATCCCGGGTATTCGCCACTTTCTCAAGCTTGATCTTCAGGGCACCACCTTCCGTCGTCGCTAATATATCCATTGTTAGCCTTAATTCACATCCACCAATCTCCCAATCAACGAACCTTGTTGTGGATCATACCACTCCAAATCGTTCTATCAATCAAAAAAAAAAAAAAAAAAAAAAAAACAGATAAGACCCCAAGATTACTTTGATTATACACATCAGCGGCAAATAGGAAGCCTCACAGTTCCCCAATCAAAAAAAAAAAAAAAAAAAAAAAAAACAGATAAGACCCCAAGATTACTTTGATTATACACATCAGCGGCAAATAGGAAGCCTCACAGTTCCCCAATAATGCAAATCGACAGCTTCCCAGTATGGATCGTCGCCAGGATAGAAGCTCCGTCCATCTGTGTTGAACTCGTCCGAGAAGACGAGGACAAGCTCTTCATTATGTGTATAAGAGAATTTGGTATATGCTTCCTTGGGCGTATCCTCGTCGATTAGACCCCAGTTGCCAAGGTCGGGCACTTGACCAGTGGCATTTATCCCTCCGAGGTTGAATCCGCCTTGGTTTGTTTGTTTTTTCTTCATGAAATGTGATATTAACGGGAACCCTGTATATATATGCGTGAATGAATGGCAGTCAATCAGGTCGGGCACCTGTAGAGATAAGCTCCAAGACTAACCAGCACTGTAAAAACGTTTAAATTAATATAATCAACCTGGAAGAGCCCGTCCGGAGATGAAGTGAAGGGATATACACATACAATAACGTCAGCATTCCCATTGCAAGGACAAACATGCATCCGAGGTTGGCCAGCCCACGACAGGTGAAGATGTGTCCGCCTTTATCATTTTTCCTGTCCCTCCGAGGATCAGGATTGTGCAGGAAATCGTCAGGCTCTGGCTCATTCATCAATAATGGCATACCCCAAGCGGACAACGAGGGCGGTAATGAATACTAAGAATATCACATGAGTTGCAGCACAGTTTAACCGAGAATAATAAACCTGGGCATGCCTTGTCTGAGAGCGACGTCTACAAAGAACGATAGTTTTAGAGAGCCAAGATTCATGTACAACCAAAAGACGGGAAATGCCTCATTTTGGTAATGGTGGTGCTCACCTGTTTTCCGCTACCTGCTCGACCAAGATCATCCATTGACGAAGAATACGTACCCAATCTGGAAGTGGAAGCCTCGGGTGAGAGGAGGCTCGTTGCTGACGCAGATGGACGTTGCATGTAAGGCGAAGTCATGATGGAAACCGTGACTTGATGGGGGGTATTATGTGTCCACTACTTGTCTTCGTTTAAGTTTAGTGGTGGTAGAGGTACCAGTGATTCGTGTGTATTGGTAGAAGCAGCAGCAGCAGCAGCAGTTTTGGAGCTGTTGAAATGTTGGGGCTGTTCGGAGTTGGGGGGGGGAGTGGGTTGAAGTGAAAAAGGTGAAGGAGCGGAAGTGATCAGCGCGCAATTTCTGGAAAAGAGGTGGATCCCCGAAGGTGAAGCCAAGGCGAGAAGGGGAAGGGCCTAAGCAAGTCCAACAAGAAAGAAAAAAAGAGAAAAGAAAAGATGTAAATAATAATAATAATAATAATAATAATAAAGTTGTTATTTTACCCCTTCTTGTGTCCCTCCATCGTTCATCGCGGCTACAGTATTGGATTCATTACAAACAAATGATGCTATAACTCCGACCAGTTCTTCCCTTTTTTGGTATCCATATCCCCTCATTAGGTAAAATCGCACGAGTTTTCCCTTCATTTTTTTGTTGACCCTGCAAGATTCCTATTTGCCGAAATCCCGCCCCCACCACTAGTAGGTTATGGCTTGTGCTCTGCAGCTTGTTTCATCTTCTATAGGAGGACCGCTGAAGTATTTATGCATATGAGGCACACTTTCAACAGCTTTCCTTGGCCCCGCCTCTTGGAAGGAGTAGGACAAGGAACCTTGGCGGGCACAAAATATGTAAGCGGCGATCGTCAACAAACAAAAACCCAAACTGCCCGACCTTTCAACTATTACGTCATTGGATATTACATCTCTTAAGCTGGCAAATACCGCGGCACCCACTTCTCTACCCTGTCTTCTTGCCATGGCTACGCCTCACACCTTTACAACGTCTGATACGGAGATTCAAAACTTGCTTGCAGTAGAATACATCTCAGGTTACATTTAATACTGAATAAAGAAAACCAAAGAACAATAACTCAAGTATTTTATCCGCCCTTTCAAATTGATTTGCTGTGTCAAACAGACAACTCAACCTTGGCGCTCTTATCAATTGCCTCACTCAACTCGTCCTTATCCAGGGAAGGCACCACCCAGTCCCTCAAAAACACATCAACCTGCTCAGGTGCGCGTCCAATAAAGCTGTTAGGGTCCAGCAACGCATCAAGCTCATCTTTTATCGGATCGAAATAAGGATCCTTTTTCACCCTCTCAATCAGGTCGTTCTCCAACCCAAGCTGCTTCACTTGAAGAGCAGCTTCATGCGAAAGCACCTAAGAGAGCAACCAACAAAACCATTTCATGATTTTCCGTGAGGGACACCAAAAAACCATGCGTACCCTGATCTTCTCATGTGCTTCCTGCCTATCCCCGCCTTGCTTGACGATTGCCATAATGATATTTTCAGTCGCCATGAATGGTAATTCTTGAGAGATCCTTCTCGCGATAACATTCGGATACACAACCAATCCTTCTGAAATATTTTGCAACGTCGAAAGGACGATATCTGCAGTCAGGAACGCCTCAGGCAGCGAAATCCGACGATTAGCGCTGTTTTCAAATCCTGTCATTGCACCTTATCACAACCTTGAATCACCCCATACCTGTCATCCAGTGTACGTTCAAACCACTGCACACTCGACGTCATAAGTGCATTCTGATGAAGCACCATCAAATGCCTCGCCAGACTGCATACGCGTTCAGAACGCATCGGGTTCCTCTTGTACGCCATGGCAGAAGACCCAATCTGCGTAGATTCAAATGGCTCCTCGATTTCCTTAGTCGGCGTCAACACTTAATCTCTACGTATGACATTGCAATGACACAACCTTGAGATTCGCTAAAAGCCTCAAATCCGTTGCAATCTTGTGCGCCGTCGCACCAAGCGACGCAAGCGGGGCCAACACGTCAATATCAATCTTGCGCGAGTACGTCTGGGACGTAACGGGGTACGCATACTCGAACCCACACAACTTGGTTACGAGCCGATCTAGCTCCTCCACCTTACCTCCACGTAAGAATCAAATCACAAGCAGAACAAGGTCAACACACAAAACGGACCTTTTCATGATCGCCATCAAATAGAGCCAAAAAGCTCGCCTGAGTTCCCGTGGTACCCTTGACACCTCTAAATCCAATATCATCCCTCGCACGCTCGAGGTTACGCAAATCCCAAAGGAGCTCCTGGATCCAGAGGGTAGCGCGCTTGCCTACAGTGGTGAGCTGTGCGGGCTGGAAGTGGGTGAAGCCGAGCGTGGGGAGAGCGCGGTATTGCGATGCGAATGCGGAAAGGCGCGAGATGAGCACGGCAAGTGAGCGGATGAGGTAGGTTAAGCCTTGGCGGAGGAAGATGAGGTCTGCATTGCTGTAGTGTATTTGTCTCAGGTTGGTGAAGGATACTAGGGATTCCAGGCTTACTCGGTTACGTAGCAAGAGGTAGCTCCAAGACTAGATGAGTGTCATCAGAGGAGGGACGCCCGGATAGGGAGTAAACGTACTGGATAATTCCAGCAGCGGCTGGCGCAACCTTGCCAAACGTATGCACATGCGCCATCACGTCGTGTCTCCTTTTCTTTTCCTCCTGCGCTGCAATATCAAACTGCTCCGCGTCGAGTTGCTACATGAGTACTCCGTTAGCTTTGATAGCCATCTCTGTATAGTTTTCCCGATATCGATCGGGAACGGTGAAAGAGAGGAAAGGAAATCAACCAACGTACCAAATTATCCTTCATCTGTTTGACCGCTTCGTCAGGGATAGGCAACCCCAGTTGCTTCTCCGCGATGGCGAGGTTCAACCAGAGCACGCGCCAGGTGTAGAACCGGTTCTAACACACCAAAAAAAAAAAAAAACATGAGAACCAGTTAGAGGGAAAGGGGCAAAAAAAACATGAGGGTAGGGTATACCAACAGCAGGCGAAAACAAATGCGACATTTCCTTGCTTGCATATCGACTATATATCATATGTATGTGTATTGCGTTATTCAAAGGGGTTCATTTCATTTCGTTTCGTTTCGTTTTTTTTTTTTTTTTTTTTGGGAGAAATCGACAAATCGACACCCCATATTGTTCATTCATCACATTATCACCACCACGTACACCGGAAAGCCCAACATAAGCAAAAAAAAAAAAACCCCACCAAGTCGATTTTAAAGAAAGCGTACCTCGATAGCGGAGTCTGGTACACTTGATATCCCTCCATGACTTTTACCGTTCCCCAAAAATATCGTTCACGCGATATGTATCAGATGTGTGTACGCGTGGCGTGTGTGAGAGTGAGAGAGGGGGGAGAAGGGGTGGAAAAAAGATGATTTCTAGTGATATTTCGTTGAGAGATGGATATGAGATAAATAGTACTGATTAGATAAGGTGATTTCGATCTGACGTTGCTGCTTTTTGACCCTGCGACTTGAGTGAGGTGGGGTACACCCCAGTCAGCCAGCTGTCTCACCCACGTCACTGTATTCTCTAATTAACTCCTCCTACGTCTTTTCTGACGCAATATAAAATGACAACATCATTGCTCATTACAAAAGACATCAGGGGATAGATACATAGGACACATGGAGGGAGAGATGATACTACAAAACTTGGTACATACAAGAAGCTAATAGACAAAAAGCATTGATCACAATTGATCATACAGGCATGAGAGAGGATGAAAAGGCAAAAACAAGAAAACGGAAGAAAGGACCGACAGTAGGGACCAAGTCCAATACACAAGAGCCATAACCGTCCCGAGGTAGAAAATATATATCACTCACCTTCACTGCACCTCATTATATCCCCTACCTGCACCAGCCATGGGCCGCACCTGGCGGAAAGAAAGACGAGTACTTTATGAAAATGATCCATGGATCAGTGCATCCCAAGCACTACTCTTGCTCTGAAGTGTCTCGATAAACCCAACCCTTGATGATTGAGTACCAGCAGCAGATTTTGACTTGTCTTCGTTTCCGTGTAGAGATTGAACACGACAACGTTCTTCCTTGACAGACGATAGGTGTTGGACTGGTTGAACGGAAGCTTGTACAGGGGAAGAAGGGCTTTTGCCTTTTGCTGCCGGCGCAGCTACAACAGGGGGCAACAGCTGTAAAGGCTCATCCTCTGGTACAGAAGCAGGAAAGTGTGGGTTTGTTGCATTAAGTGAGGGGGAGTGAGACAATGGCGGTGTTGGGGGTGTGCTACCCGCAGTCGATGGCGGAGTGGTGGGGCACGTCCGAGGAGTGGTCGTGCCCGACGGGGGACTGGAATAACCGGGTGAATGCGGGTGATGCAGAGAAGAATGGTGTGGATGGCCAGGAGGGGTAGTTGTATGCTCCTGCATGGTTTTTTTTTTTGTTTTTTTGATAAGGTTCAGATAGGAACAACAGATAAGAGATGCGTGACTCACAGAACGACCTAACCATGGGGAATAGTGTGAGTGATGCAGATGCGAATGTGGATGAGGAAAACCATGGCGTGGGTTTGAATGTGAGTGTGGGTGCAGGTGGGAATCAGAGGGTCGTGGTTGACTCAAAAGGTCATGACCTGTGAAGGGACCTGGTGGTGGGGAAACGCCAACACCAGAGGTGTTTGACGCAGGATAAGGAAACGCCGAAGTGGAATAAGCAGGGGTTGCGCTTCCAGATGAGGAGGAAGATCGAGATAGAGGCGTATATGGACGTTTCTGTTCAAAAATGTGACACCGTCTCGTTAGGTGAACAAGGTGACGAGCAGTCTGACTCACCGGGGCAAGGATGCTCCCTAATGCAGAACGGAGCGCTTCTTTGTGTTGGATGTGCTGTAAATGATGGGCGCTTCTGCTGCCATTGCTAGAAGCGCCATTGTGTTCGTGATGGGTGCTCGACGTTCGTGCGAGCGTAACAGGTTCTGTAGGTCTCTGCACCTGAGTAGGCTATCCCAATTTGATCAGTGGTCTATCCAATAAAACTGACAAGTATACAAAAGGCAAGGAATGCAGGGTTCGAGAGACTTGCGAGAGAAGGGAAAGGAAGGGATGATCAGCAATGATGGGTGGGCAATAATACACACCATAAGTATTGGGACCAGCGGTAGCAATACAGGGCGGTGAGTAGGCCCTGAAGAAAAGAATGGAGATGGCGGTTGAGAGGACAAGTTTTTAGGCAGCGAGTAAGAGGCGAACACAAACGAAGAGTAGTGATGTTTATCCAAATCCGGTTTTGTTCCGCTTTTTTATACTATTTCTGGTAATTTCCGTTTTATTACTTCCGAAGCGAACAACACACCTGTCCGACTCCAACGTTGTGGACTACTTGGTACCATTACATCCAGATCCATTCTTACTTTTCCACTCTTCCTCCAACCTCCCTTCTCTCCAAATAACCACCCCCGCAATAGCAGCACCAGGTCCTATCACGGGCACAGCCAACACATACCACAACACCACCTTGACAACACCCCGCACACCATTCACAACCTCCCTCACCAGCCAAAACGACGCAATAATGCACGCAGCATACGTAAACGTCAAATCCCACTGCAAAAATTCCAACACCTGCCCTCCAGGCGAGTCCCACACCTTTCCATACATCCTCGCCGGAACCAACAACCCAACTACCGAATCCGGGCCGAACCACCCGCCTTCATTGTTTCCCGTCAGCGAAAGCACCAGCCGAGGCCATACCGTTGCGACATGCGTTGAAGATGCCACTATCGCAGTCAGCAGGTACACCACCCTCAGCAGTCCATACCCGGTGGTGTCCCCACCAGCCCCAGCTTGAACTCGGGGTGGCCGAACAGCAAGGTGCACAGATTTGAACAGAGACACGAGCATAGGGAACACCTGCCACATGCCCGTCACAATCGCGTCATTCAAAATGAGCATCCCAAACGAAGGCACCACAGCACCCATGACAATTCCAAACAGAATCGCCTCGGCGTGTTCCCGCGTTAGCACAACGCGTCTATGCTGCCTCGTCCCACTGGCAGCACCATCAGCTCCTGAGAGGATGTAAAACAGCCAGTAGATAGGGATCGTGACTCCAAATGAGAAACATTGATACACCAGCCCCAGCAGGGAAAAGCTGGATAGTAGTGGGTTTTTGAGCCACCCCCCGGAAGCATTGACGCTTCGTCGGTACCTCGTTGTTTCGACTGCGAGGAGTACGAGGAGGGGTAGCGCGGTACCCATAAAGTATCCCGTGAACAGCCGGGGAAGGGGCTCCGTGTCACTGGGTGCTATCGCATATTGAAAGAACTCGACGATGCCACAGAATCTACCGTCGAACGAGTCAAAACCTGTGTATTTCAGTCGGGAGGGGTAGTCTTGTGTGGCATTAGGGGGCAGAATGGTGGGACAGCGTGCGCCCAGCGTGTCAGCGAGACCCGAGTCGAAGAGGTGTCCAAAAATATACGTAGTAGCTAAAGAGCTGAGCGTGGGGAATACAAAGAGGGGAAGCAAAACGTCTCTCGCTGTTCGCACCATGAATCGAGGTCGAGGGAGACAAAAGACAAGTCAAAGAGAAATACTACCACCGCAGCACAGCTTTGCTGATATTGTTTGCTATAATAATTGAAACATCCTACATAATGTAAATATCCCCGTACTGTACTCTCTATTGTACACCTCATTTTTGGTATCTTACCCTAGTCTAGCATCAGCGTCCCTTATCGCAGCCAACAGGTCCTCTGGCGTCGGCTTTGATGCCGTCACGTCAACATGAAGATGCAACACATCTCCCAGATATTTGGAAGTCGTAGGCCCTATGGCAGCGATCTTCGCTGTACATCGCCCATCGTCGCTCCGTGTTGACATATTTCCATTAGCATGGAGCAGGCGAAAGTACTTTTCCAAAATGGGCGTAACGAATTGCGCCGCAGAGGGTGCAAAATAGACTATCCACCACCAGTATTGTTCCTCCCCTAAACCCGAGAACTCGGCTCCTTGGTTTAGTGCTGCAGCCCTTGCAACAAAACAGACGCACCCGTGTTTAGCATCACCTTTTGGAGGTCTTGCGCGAATGTGGAAGAGCCGCGGGTAGCGTAGACCTGTATCGGATCCAAGGATATCCCTGCAGAGGAGAGAATGGAGGGCAGGGTGTCCCGGTTTTTGTCCCCTGTTAGGTATAGTAGGCGGCTAGTTGGGCTTGGGGTGGAATTGGTGGCTGCAGGGTCTGATTCCCCAAGAATGTCTTGAATAATGAACCTTCCCAGTTGCTCTGCATTCCCCGATTCCGCACCGCATATGTTTGACGGGGAAGGAACGAGTTTCGGGTGGGTCTTGGAGTAACGGCCGTGTATCGCAACTAGAGACGAGGCAGTTGCTTTGCCCACGACGTAAAATCGGATCAAAGACCAATTGATGCCTGAGGGAATTAGGCGGTGTAGGTTCTCTGTACAGGAAGGGTTAGTTGGTTGTGGTGATGAGACCAACCTGAGTCTTGTGTTTCTATCGCAGTTGAGAGATTAGACTGGATGGCAGCGTCCCATGCTTCGCATGCACGAGCACTTGTGATGATTACGCCCGTGTATCCGTTCTCTGTTGAGCCTTGCCGGAGAGTGGACCCCAGAGTGGGGAGATTGGTCAAGGTAGTTTCGAGAACGGGTATAGAAATGGGAGTGTATCCCGCAGCCGAGGCAAAGGTGACTTCATAGCGATCGACAGAGGAGTCCTGTGAGGGTGCACGGAGGAGGAGCACATTGGGCATCGTGGTTGACGACGTCGAGCAAAGTCCTCGATAATCAAATAATAATAATTTATTAATTTATTTTCTGATTATTTTTATTTTTGAATTGCTCCAGACAGCGACCTCGACTTCGACCTCGTGTGTGGGTACTGACTCGATAAATGGCACCAAAGGAGAAAGAGAAGCCTTTACATTCGCTGTAAGCATCCTAGTGACTTTATGTTCTGTGAGCTGGTGATAACAACAAACCCGTAGGTTCGCGGGCGCGACGGCAGGCGCAGTGGAAGCGTGAGTTTCCCGCCTCTCTAATTCTGCCCCTCCCACCCTTGTCTTTCCCTTTCACCGTTCTTTGGCGGAACGTGGAATATGGAATAAAACCACACTCTCTGCTACATAGGTTCGTCACCTACCCCACCGAATTCGTCAAAACTCGCTCTCAATTTGGCGGCAAAGTACGTTCTCGCGTCCACCACCATTCCTCCCTTCCTCCTGACCATGCTTCTTTATTATAGAAAGAACCACCTCTAACGATCATACGCGACACGCTCAAGACCAAGGGCGTGAAGGGTCTATACTCCGGGTGTACTGCCCTCGTGATTGGGAATGCGACCAAGGCGGGGGTGAGGTTCGTCAGTTATGATCATTTTAAGCAAAAGTTGGCCGATTCGGAGGTGCGGTTTTTCGATTTTACGTGGGTGTGTGCTGATGGGTGGTATAGGGAAAGGTCAGTGCACCGAGGAGTCTGCTCGGTATGCGTTTCTCGGGTGGTCTCATTGGGAGGGATTGAATTGAAAGATGACTAGCTGGTCTTGGAGCGGGCATGATGGAGGCCATATTTGCGGTTACTCCTTCGGAAACTATCAAGTGCGTATGTTGGTGCTTTTATCTCGACTCGATGACTGATTACGAGTTTTTTTGAATAGAACAAAATTGATTGACGACTCTAAACGGCCTGTACCACAGTATCGTGGGCTAATACACGGTACTACCTCTATTGTAAAACAGGAGGGGTTGAGTGGGATATATAGAGGGTTGTTCCCCGTCGTAAGTCATCTGGCTCAAGTTTTGGAGTTATGATAATATAACGCTCTTTAGATGATGCGACAAGGAGCCAACTCGGCCATCCGATTTACGACATACACGACTTTAAAGCAATTCGTTCAAGGCACTGCTGCCCGACCTGGCCAACAACTTCCAAGCGCGATCACGTTTGGGATTGGTGCCATTGCGGGGCTGGTGACGGTGTATACAACGATGCCCCTAGAGTGCGTGTCTATCTCGTATAACCTGTTTGAATTGTGCTATCTCTCCGCTTTCACGGGCGCTGATGTCGTTACCCACGCATCTAGCGTTATTAAAACGCGCATGCAGTCGCTCGAAGCAAGAACACAATACCGCAACTCGTTCCATTGCGCGTACCGGATATTCACGGAGGAGGGTGTGTTGCGGTTCTGGACTGGAACGACGCCGAGGTTGACGCGTTTGGTGGTGAGTTTTCTGTCCTTTGGGTTGTAATATTGTATGTTCAAGGAGATTCCTTTGTGTCTAGTTGAGTGGAGGGATTGTGTTCACGGTTTATGAAAACATCATTAGAATAATCGGCGGTCGTGGACCATGATGTTATGTATGATACTTATGAAATTGCCAGTTGAACATTGACCTGCAGTTGTCTTTTTTTAATCTTTAATTCAAGACAAGTGCCTTGTTGCAAATAAACTTGATGACGAGTTTTGTGGCAGAAGGCTTCCACAATAAAGAGCGAAGTGGCTCTCTTCATTCTCATTGTCTGAAGATCTACTTAGGGCATATCACTCTACCTGGTGATCAGACATATCTATATCTTATCTAAGTGGTGGTTATCTTGCCATTACCACTTGCACTGAGAGTCCTATACTTGGTCTTTGGCTTACTGCCTGAGCATTGAGATAGACATCCCTTACACTTGCCTGGTACTGGTACAGGCCTCCAGAGTTGCTGTTCAGCAGGAACTTCTACAATGTCATCACCAGTCATGTGTCAGAATGAGACCACTATTTACTTCAATACTATCACTACTACTATCCTACTTAGAGTGGCACTGCTTAGAAGAGGAGATGGAGAGGAGGGATTGAACTTTGATAGTATTGCCCAATGTGGTGGTAACAATACAAAAGCTAAGGAAGCAGGGCTAGCTATGATTAAGTCTTATATACTACCTAACTGGATGTTTATCAACCAAACATCTCCCAAAGATAGAATGGCCAAGTTCACTGAGTATTCAGTTAAAAAGACTGAGAAGACTGGGGAGGCTGAGATGGCTGAGAAGAGGAAGAAAAAGAAAAGAAAAGAAAAGAAAAAAGAAAAGGAATAATGTAAATAAGTGCAAGAGAGATAAGATGGGGTGCTTAAGTGATTAGATGAAAGAGGGATAAGATAAGATAAGGAAAAAGGGAAGAAAGAGAAAAGGAATCATAACATCATGTTAAGACTGACTAAAGTGGGGTCCACTGAGATATTTCCCTGTATATGGAACCAAGAAGCAATCAATTCCATCTGCTTTTTGTCGAAATTATACACTCTCAAATAATTGAAGACATCTGTCAACAAAGCAGATATGGAATCATTGATTAGATAGTGAGAATGATGACGCTATTATTCTGTCATAAGCAGAATTGAGTCATCATGACTCATCATTAGTATGACATGAGATCGCTGACACAGTGGAGAATGGAACTGTCAAATAAGCTATTCCTTCTCACACTTGACATGACATGTGAATGGGATTGATAATCCACTTACTCAGCACATGAGCATGTCTGACATTTCATGTATTTTTCTTCTATTAATATACTGGTCTGAAATGTATATAAAGCCTGTATTCTGTAGCTAGAAAAATAACAAACTTCATTCTCTCAATTGTCGAGCCTCTGTCTCCTCTTGAAATCGTCACTACACGCTACTCTCTACACCGCTCTAGAATGTAAGTGAAAGTCTTACTTAACTAGCTGCTGCGTGTTGCTGTTGTCATCCTTCTGACACTTTTCATGGAAGTGACATTGAGCAGTTACCCCCCATGTAAGTGGTAAACCAGAGCACAAGTGACTTTGTGAGAACCAGGGGGCTGTGTGTTCCCTGTGAGAGTGGCAGACATTGGTGCCTTAGGCATAGCAGAGGCATACCCATCCCTAATCATCCCATCATGATAAAATACCTTCCTCATGTCAGGGGTGAAAATGGCCATGAAATGCTGCTGCTGTACTGTACATCATACTGTGCATGACCCACTATCTCATATACCAGACCATGATGTTCCTGATCTGCCTTGGTGAGGGGTGTTGAGAAGACTGGCTCCCAGTGGGAGTTGCCCAGTCTGGAATGCCTGTGCAAAGTGCTAGGCTAATCCCATAGGGAAGCTAGTAGCTAGGAAGCCAACTTACCAGTTAGCTTAGCTGCTTATGCTACACTAGAAGCTCTGTAAGAACTTGCATTCTTAGGACACTAAATGGTCCTCTTTTATACTGTACAGGAGTATATGCACGGACCATTATTCTACACGTGAATCTGTTCTGGAGTGACTGCACATTGCTGCACATGATGTTACTGCAATATTCTTAATATTGGCAGTCTTTCTCCAGGGAGTCCATGGATAGATGGACAACACATGGCTAGCTATAATTAGATGGAGCTATTTATAACTATCTATGTTCTGATACTTTAGCACTTTAAGGGTGGTGTTATGATCCCTATTCTATTTCCCTTTTATTTATTATCTTATCTTATCTCACAAACATCTAATCATTTAGGCACTTCACCTTATCTTCTCAGTGTCTACCTTATTTTCCATTTTCCTTTTCTTTTATCTTTCTTTTTCCTTTTCTTTTCCTTTTCTCAGGGATCTTGGCTATCCCAGTCTTCTCGGTCTCACGGTGAACTTGGCCACACTATCTTTAGTAGAATGTTTGGTCAATAAACATCTAGTTAGGTAGTATATAAGACTTCGCTGTAGCTAGCCACGTTTCCCTAGCTTTTGTATTGTTACCACCATGTTGGTCAATACACTTTAGTTCAAATCCTCTTCTCTCTCTTCATCTAAGTCAGTGCCAGTGTAGTTAGGTAGTAGATCAATGTAGTCTAGTTCTAACAAAATACAAAAGCTATCCCACACCCTCACTGTGAGATAGAGTACAAAAAAAACCCATTAGAATACAAAACACTTCCAAGCACACTTGCACCCCCTTTTCACACATAGGTTTGGAGTACACTACCAGCCATTAGTGTCCACCCCCTCATTGGCCTATTCACAGGCCCCATTGACTGAAGCCTAATCACAGGCTCTTTGACCTTCCGTGCCCTGTGTGCCCTTTGATCCTCTTGTAACAGTTGCTGGAGATAGAGCAGTGTTACTCACAGAGTAAGCTGGGTCTTGACTAGGCATAGGCTCATGCTCCTACCCTCCTTGAGAGAAACTTGCTTGTTTGTCGCCTAGTGCACCTTTGACCTTGGGTTTCCCTTTATCCTTATCCATCTCATCACCTAAGTGGCTGTCTAGGGTTGTGTGCCTGCCACAAGGTACTATTAGACTTTTCACAACTTCACACCCTCACATCTTCACACATCTCTCCCTGCCAATTTTCCTAAAATGGATCTGCTCCTATACACCCTCCTCCCATTTTATTACTTCTTCCGAATCCTTTTCTTCCCTCTCTGGATGATGGTTGGTGGTGCTGGTGGTGGTACTGAGGAACCAGATTGGTCCATGGAGCAAGCCTTGGCCCAAATCCAACAGCTGTTGGGTGCTGTCAATAACCTCCAACACACCATCGCCCAACAAGGGCAAACAATTGTGCAGCTCCAAGCGCAAGCAGTGGTCTCACAACCCAGTACTGGAACCATTCCCTGCAGTCCAAAAATGGCTACACCACCAATTTATGATGGCACCATGGCTACCTGTGAAGGGTTCATTAACAGCTGTTGACTCTACATGTCGGCTAAACCACAGGAGTTTCCAAATCTCCGGATCAAAGTAACCTGGGTTCTAGGCTTTATGCAGACTGGAATGGCTCAATTATTTAGAGACCACTTCTTGGTATACAGTATATGGCAACACCAGAGTTCCAAACCCCATACAAACAGTCCACCAAACCCAACCAGATTGAACTACTTTACCAAGATATTTACAAGGCGTTTGGTGATCTGAACAAACAAGCAACAGCAATCCAAGAAGTCACCACAATTAAACAAGGATCAAAGTCAGCTGAGGAACACGTGCAAGTCTTTAAACAGAGTTACATGAGGTCCGGCTACAGTGAAACTGCAGGAATTCATGAGTTTAAATGATTGTTAAACTCTCCCCTTTTGGATAAATGCATGGCCATACCAGAACTTCCGGTTACCTTGGATAAGTGGTACGACTTGGTCATCCAGTTAGATTGCCAATGGAGACAAGTGGTAGCTGAATGAAAGGTTTTTGCTGCATGTGGAGGTGGCAGCACTGGTGGACAAACCAGTACAACACAACATACTGGTCAACAGGGACAAACACAGGGAAACAACTTGTGACAAGGCTTTAACCAACAAGCACAATGCAATTGGCAACCACCCATAAACCGACCACAACAACAACAACCATGGAGACCCCCAACACAACCAGTACAATGGGACCCTAACACCATGCAGGTTGACCAAAACTGTGGGCCAATGCAATGTTACAACTGTGGCCAGACTGGTCACATGGCCTGAGTTTGTCCAAACCCTTGCCAACAACAAACGCACTTGGTGAGTGCATGGAACAGTAGAATGGATGCTGATAGAGATGCATTGTGGAGGATGGTGATGGGCAGAAATGAACAGACAGGAGGTGGTGTAGCCTGCCTTGAAGAAGTCCCAGTTGAGCAGCCTGTAGCTGCTCCAACCACTCAGACAGCTGCCAGAAACCTGACTTTTCCCTTCAGTCAGTGAATGACTCCAACTCACTGACTTTGGATTCTCGATTTGTAAATGGACCAATATGTATTGACTACATAGTACAATCCAATGCACATCTTTTGAATCAAATTAGGAGTGAACCTTTAAGAGTGAATAAATTGGGTTTAAGAGTTTGGACTGGCCCCTGGGTAACCAGGCGTATTTGGACTGAGGACAAGACAGAGGCAGTAAGAACCCTCCAGCAGTATGCTCAGAATAAATGAATTTTGGAAGTAACAGGACAACTCATAGATCAGCTAAATCTAATGAGTGAAAATGATGCCCTGATGGCCATTTACGAACTTAAAAACAAACCAACAATAGTTCGTACAAGCGGAAACCATCAAATGGACATTAAGGCTGTCATTTCCACCACTTATACCTTCCAAACTTTCGAAGTCAAGGCACTGCTGGATAGTGGATGTATGGGTTCATGTATAAACCAGGATTCTGTGAAAAGACATCAATTGAACACCACTCCATTACCCTGACCAATCCCTGTTTACAATGCAGATGGAACCAAGAACAATATTGGTTCTTTAACACACAAAGTACAACTGCAAATGAGGATTGGGGAACACACAGAGTTAATGGATTTCAGTGTCACTAACATCAGCAAAAACAACATCTTCTTAGGGCATGATTGGTTACAGTATCACAACCCTAAGATTGATTGGAAAAAAGTGACACTAGAGTTTTCACGATGTCCTGGTCTATGTAAGATGGGATCAGAAGTAGAGAACCCTGAGGAAGAATCCATTGAACAAACAGAATGGGATGAAATGAAAGAAGGAGACTGTCTATTGGCCATTCACATTGGTACAGAGGATGTTATGAATTCTCTTTAATCCTTTTTCTTCTTCCTTTTCTTTTTTATTTTCCTTTCTTTTCTTTTCTTTTCTTTTCCTTGATGCCATTTAAGCACACACTCCATTAGTGCCTGTTTAGACGTGCGCTCTCTATTAGTGCCTGGTCAGGCTAGTTGGACATCTTGGACATCTCGGTGATAAGGAGCACAACTTTTCGCACTGAAAAGTTAGAGCTAGAGGTAGACATCGCCTCACCTCTGTGGAATTTATTGGAGACACCAAGTGACCAGTACTGAATTTAT